>DF360917.1:43720-55167 GCA_000787875.1 Solanum virginianum | reverse complement strand
ACTCTCTTCGGGGGCTGCGTTTCATGCCCGCAGGTTCAGCCGTGCAGGTTAGTGACCCTCTAGCTTAGGATCCCTGATTGCAGTGTGATGTGTTCCTTCTGCTTCGGAGCAAACACTTGGTATATATGTACTTAGTTCTCTATTTTGTATTTATGTACATTTGAGGGTACGACGGGGCCCTGTCCCGTCTTCTGATTCTGTTAGGTATAGTTAGAGGTCTGTGGACACCTGTGAGTATGGGACATTTCAGTTTGTATATTATGTACGTATGTTGTGTATGTTGGGTCGTTTAACCGCAGGGGTGATCTTGTCGGCCCGCGTGTATGTATATATATGTATGTATTGTATGCTGGGATTTTCTGTATGCAGGTGGGTAGTCAGTAAAACAGAGGAAATTCTGCTGAAATTTTCGTAAATAGTTTAGTTATTATAACTGGAATCTGGCTTGTGTGTATGTCTGGGTAGCCCCAGTCGGGCATTAGTCATGGCCCACGGCGTTGGGTCGTGACAACTCTAAAATCGGGTTGAGATCACTTTCCACCCAATTTTTTATGCTGATCGCAAATCTGATCATGAATTTTTTATCAGAACTTAGAAAAATACATTATGCGCATGATTCCACTCTAGTGGTATTTCGATTATTTTGCGTTGTGTTACAATTGTAAATCTGAATAATTAACAACATTTGATTAACTCTTGAAAGTTGATCTGTGCTACATACATTGGGACAAAGAGAGTAATGTATATTATTTCAAAATTAACATTAAAAAAATACTATAAATAACAATAATCAACAACTTAAAATATTTAAAACTCAATTAACTCTCGAGTTAGTGCTTCATAAATAGGAATAGATAAGTAACATATATTGTTTGAACTTGAAGTCAAAGTAATATAGATGACAATAATTTAAAAAAATTAGTTTCATATAAATTGAGACAAAGAAAGCAACATATATTGTTTAAGAATAACATTAAAAAAAACTGTAAATTATAATAATTAACAAATTAAAATATCTAAAAATTATATCAAAATTAATTGACTCTCTAAAATTTTATTTGTATCACATAAATTACGAAATTTTTTTATAGATATTGTGTCCGTGCTAGCACAAGCAGCTATGTTTAGTAGTATAAGAAAAAACGTAGGGGAGAAAAACTTACCATATGTGATGAATGAAACAAAATTATATTTGCTCTTGTTCGTCCTCCTCTCTGCATTTGACCACAAATTATATCTTATTTGTGTTGTATTTTTCTTCACATAAAAATGTGAATTAATTATCTTTTAAAAATTATTAAGTAATAGTTAGTCTTTACAAACTACCACACTCATTATGAAAATCTCGCAAATTCAACTCATTATTAGACTAATGACTAGAATTTCTGCTAATCATGGTATTTCTGTATAGTAGACAAAAAACATATTTATACATTGACTAAATTCACTATTAGGCATCAAAACAAAGAAATTCACCATAAATAAATTTGATTCAAAATGAAGAAACTCCACAAGAACCCTAAAAAAAAGAGAATAAAAGAAAATTTGAAAGACGAAAGAGTGAAGGCTTGAAAGAGGAGCAACTCTAACATATTTCTTTATGCTTTTTCCTGAAGTATAAAATGGTCCATTTGTTCCTGAATAGCTTCCTTCAAAAGGTTTTCTACTTTCTCAGTAAATGTCTTGGTAGAAAATATGATTTATTGGAACTGAAGTTTAGTGGTTTTTAAATAAGTACATATATAGCTCAACAAAATTTTTTTTACCTATCCAACTCCTTCTTTATTGAAAGAAATGAGATTATCGCTTCACATATTAATTAATCAAATTTGTCCGAGTAATATGGGGTAGCAGTGAAGGTCCTAGCAGCTCGTTTTTGGATGTAATATCAATGATAAAATAACAATATCACAATAGTATCAATAAAGAAATTTGCTTAAAAAAAACTCAACAGTGAAAGTTTTAAATTTTTTAAAAAGTAAAACAACTAACATTGGCCAAAAATTAGAATGAATGTCATACATTAATTTTACGAAGAAATTCAAAAGAAGAGAAAAACTTATTAAAAACGACAAATACAAAAAAATATATTTTATGTATATAAAATAGAATGCTAGACCCAGTGATGTGGCACTCTCTAAGCCCTCTAATACAATTTATTAATTTTTTAAAATTTTTTTTTGTCTCTTGCTTTAAATTTTTCCTATTTTAAGCTTAATTTAGAAAAAGCAAAAAGTTGTGACTTTCCTAGTCAATCCTTACTTTGTGAAGAAAGCACAGTAATAACATAATCCCTAAAATATCACAATCCTCCCTCCTCCAAAAAACTTCAGTCCTTTGCCCTTCTAAAAATGCTTCAACCAAAATGGGAAAGAATCTTAAACTTCATAAATCAACCGACAAATAGAAATCAAACGTTGCTTTGAAATCAATGATTGCTGCAAAAATTCTCTGATTTTTTATTTCTACAAAAGAAAATGAGTCGAAGCTCTAATAGAGATGCAGCTTCTCCGCTTCACCTTTAACATATTTTTTATGTCTACTTTCAGATTAATTAGAACATATTTCGTCACTGTTTCTGCATTGATTGAAAATTTTTGAGTATTTTTTATTTTGTGCACGACATTTTTCTCTTGCATGATATATAAGTCCATTATTAGCAAGAGTAATGTTTGTTGAAATGGATCTTGCTTTGCATTTTTTAAGTTTCACAACGAAAATGTAAATTTGTGAGTAAGTATCCCAAATTGATAGAATAAATTTGAGAATGTTTCGTATAATAATAAAAAAATCACAGAATTAATTTTGAGAATTATTCTAGAAATCAAAATATTAAGATCTCAAAACATTTGGAAACTGATTATGAACATTTTGAAAGACTTCACAAGTTTAGATTTTCACACCTGAAGTCACATTATATTTATATTGCTCGAATTTTTAAAAAATATCAATAGGAGCATGTTAGAGGATAAAGCTGTCACTGTCAAGAAATAGAACCTAACCAAGGTTATAATCGAACCCACAGGAAATATATAGACTCAAGAGAATTCAATGATCGCAATTCGAATGGTTAACCAACTTACTTCCCCAAAAAGAGGGGGGGGTTTGCAAAAATCAATGGAAAATATAACTAAACTAACTAACACAAGAGAGAAATCAATATGGAGAGAAACTAGGTATTGTGTTCCCCATGATTCCCCAACTCACTATCGCCGGATAACTTAATTCTTTTCTAGTGTGTAGCATGCAGGACAGTAAGTTATGTTTACCAAGCCCTTTGATCAAAGGTGAGAGGTGAATTTCACTATGTTATATGAGCATGATTTACCTAAGCATGTTTTAAAGCCCTTTGGTCAAAGGTGAGAGGTGAATTTCACTATGTGACTTGACCCATCTCTATAGTGTGCATTACTAACCCTTACCTATTAGTCCCAGTATAACCTTCCATTAGCGCAATTTGATTAATTAGACGAGATCACATCAATAGAATCTTGTTAATCTTTTTTTCCATTCATTACTACCTTAGTCCAGTAAGTAACACTAGGCGGGTTCTAATGTTGGCCACCACTAGAAAACATTCAAAATGAAGAGAGTTAATTAATACATGCATACACACCTTCCAAGAATTATGAATTATCCAGTTTTACTTTGTTAGTTCTTCATGGTTCCCACAAGCCTAGTTGTAAATTTGGCTACTCATGCTTTGTGTAGGTGCAAGAATTATATATGGATTGAGAAAATATAATTGCACACTTACACAATAGAATTAAGAACAAGCAAATTCAACTTTAATAAGAATCACAAGCTTAAAGATGAAATTTAAACACAAGAGTTCTCAAAGACTCTCCAATGTAATCTCACAATTTTCTCCCTCTAATTACTGAATTCTCTGAGTACTAGGTGAAAGCTTCTGAAAATAACCTAAAAACCTATTTATAATAAGTAAACACAAGTCGTAAACAAAATAGGAGAACTGGTCTGCACACCATACAAAAGAAGTTTACGGGCTGTATTGCATTCCACGACCCGTAATCGGGGTCTTGTACTCAGCTGCTGAAAATTTAGACTTCAACTCTACAACACTCCATTACGACTCGTAAAGTGGTTTACGACCTGTAAAAGGGGTTTCGTCTGATGAAACTTCAGAAAGTCCCAATCTCTGATCCTCAGGGCACGACCATCTTTTGCGACTTGTAAAACCTTCTACAGCTCATCTGTATGTTCATTGAATCAACTGCAGAAAACAGTCCTCATTGGAATTGTTCACGAAACCACCCTACGACCCGTAGAATAATCTACGGTTCGTAAAGGGTCTCGTATAACAGCAAAAATCAGCAATTTCTGCACTCTTTTCCAAAATCAAGGCCAACCTATAATCCTGCAAATATAAACATAAAAACACATAAAATCACCTAACATTGCACTGAGAACACACAAAATTTCATGTTTTAAGCATCAAAAGGGTTGTATTTTAGCAGCACATCAACACCTTCAACTTAAAATTGTTACTTGTCATCAAGCGACAGACTCAATCTATATAGATAATACAGTAACACACATACCTCAACCCAATGACATACATCACATAAATCTCAAACTCATACACCCACACCGACTTTTCAAAATAGGATCAGATAGCTATCTAACAAATCAATACAGACTAGTGCATGCGACAACATAACTATGACAAGTGAGGTACTATCAACAACCCACAATCACTGAACAAGTCTAGTGCTAACAATGCAATGCAAGCTCCCTCATAGAAAGAAGTCTCATATTTGACACTCAATGATGTTTTCATATATAACCTTAGGACTATGCAAAATCACTCACTCTTATAAAAGATATTCGTGCATCATGCCTAATACTATAGAGTTGCCCCTATACTCATAGACCTTCAAGTCATTGGACTAACATCACGTTAGGACTTTCTGGGCCTGTAACATAGGCTTAGGGGGCTTTGGTATGGTACTTTAGGAGTATAGTGACTAAAGGCCTCCTTGAATCGCATTTTTCTCACTTTTACCCTACCAACCTTATTATTTTCACCTTATTCTCCCTTTTTCCTATTTCAAGCTTTTCTGGGTACTTTCTTTTCATTTTTCAGCTTTTTGCCTTATTTTGACACTTTATTTTTTTTTAGCTTACAACTAAAGCATCACTCATTTTTCTTGCACCCAGAATATGATTTTTCCTTTTTCTTTGCATCACTAACTTTCCCTCTTATTTTTGCATTTCATCCTTACACCATCCATCCATAACTTAGGCTTTTGGCCTATGTGAGGTGCACGATATTCCCTCAGAATCAGGGCCACTTTTGGTAGCCACCCTCAACTTAGGCTTTTTGCCTCAGTCAAGGTACACAATGTTCAAGGAAGGACCAGGGCCAATTTTAGGATTTTACAAATTACAAGGCTAGGTTAATCAGGTGTTTTCAAAGAATAGGTACATGTTAGGCGCAAACATTAGGAACTAGGGATATATCATAGTTTTGGTTGATCATTTTAGGCTAAGTTGACTATTAAGAACAATGACCTAAGATCCTTTCTTAATCCAATTAATCTATAATCTAACTTAGAGTAACAGGGCAAGTTCTGAATTAGAACAAAACACATGAATTTAGCAAATTAAGCTCACAATCACATCGCACTGCATTTATTATCAACAAAAGACTATTAGATCATGCTTTTTATCTAGATTTATCCTCACTTATCAGGACAAACATTGTCATACACCTAAACATGCATGGTTGCTATCTAACTACTAATCAAAATTTTTGGTAAGTATCATTTTTTAAACAAAACACAAAAACATGTTGTATACCACAAGTAATAGTACTATATGCTACAAATACTATCTAAACATCCTAAAAATATCAGTTCAATAGAAAATAAATATTTGCAAGGAAAAAGAACACAAGCAAGAAAACTCCAGGATCAAAAATTGGGGTAGTTATGGACCCAAGCTATTCAGACTTCACTGAGGCTCATAACTACTCACAGCCCATCGAAAAAAATGTGCAGTGTCCCCAATGCACAAGGTCAAAGCAAAATAAAACATAAGTAGTCAAAAAACTTACCTGGGCACCTATATCCACCTTGGGTTGCCTCCCAAGCAGCACCTGATTTATTGTCGCGGCACGATATAGATGACTTGAGTACTCAGACTTCCTCAAGCTTTTGTGTTCCTTTGTCAATATCTATAGCATGTTTAGGGGTATTCCTCTTACCACCATTTGTCTTCATCTTGTACCAATCAATATCTTTTAGCTCTTGAGCTATAGCACCGACCACCATGTCTCTCTAACTCTGCTTTAATTGGAAACATATCTGAACTGATGATTAAGTCGCTTGATTACAACAGAGTGATGTTTGATTTATACTGGCAATGTCGGACTTGATCTCCCTCAAGGCCTCATATTGTGTATCGGCCCTTCTTAATAACTAGTCAAGCATCTCCTCGACTCTGGGATTCCCAGTCCCCATATTACAATTGTGGGGGGCACATAATGGCTACTCCTAATGCCATCCTTACGGCCCTCAGGCTTAGTGTCGTGGCTTTCCTAAATGTCACTTGCCTTAGCTAGCTTTTGCGTCTGCTTCATTAGCATCTCCAGATTGGTGCTATTTTGAGCAAGAATCTTGATGAGCTCCGCATTTATTTTTGTTTGCTCAGAGCTTATGCCAGCAGTACCCACACGATTGATTGAAGGTTTATTCCTAGGTGTCCACACGTGGTTTAATTTAGCCACCATTTCTAACTTCTCAATAATTTCTGTGAATGGTTAGCCTACAAACAAACCTCCCAAGAGGGTGTTAGCACATGCTTGACTATTTGCATCCAAAGCTCGATAGAAACTCTCCACCAGGACATTGTTTGCAATTTTATGGCCCAATACACTCCTCAAGAATCTACTAAACTGCTCCCACGTGGTACTGATCGAGTCACTAGGAAGTTGCTCAAAGTTGTTGATTTGGTCCTCCAGCTTGAGCCTATTTGGTTTAGGGAAGTACCTTACCGCAAAGACCCTCTGCAATTCTACCCAGCTGATGATTAATCTTTGTGGGAGCTCAGATAGCTATAGTGCTGCATTGCCTGTAAGAGATAATGGGAAGACATGAAGTCACACAACATCCTATAGATGGCTATGAGGATCCTCCGATGGTAAGCCCGCAAATAGCCCACGATTCTGCAACATCTGAAGTAACCCACTCGAGTCTGTAAACTTTATGTCTGCCTGCGCTGGTGGCAACACAATAACTTTAATTACCTCTATAGACATAGAATTCAACCTGTATTGATTCCACTGGTAAGCGTTGACAGTGAAATCTTGAGGCTGTGAAGCATATCCTCCAGAAGAGGTGGATTCTCATTCTCAGCATCCTCATTGTTGTTCCTGTTCAAAGCTATATTAGCCGCGCTATTGACGTTATCTTCAGCTATCCTCATCAATGTTCTGCAGATCTTTGGGTCAAACGGAGTTAAGCGATTGCCTTATTGGGCATACACTACACTTACACCCTGAAAAAAGAACAAAAACTACAAACAAAAGTAAAATAAGGAAAATAAGGATTAACACCCGAATTATTATCTAAGTCTAGCCATATTCCTCGGCAAGAACGTCAAAATCTTGATGTCGCCCAAGTTACACCTCCTTTTAGAGGATGAAGTGGTCGTTATCAAGAAATAGAACCTAACCAAGGTTAGGGTTGAACTCATAGGGAATACATAGACTTAAGAAAATTCAATGATCGCAATTTGAATGGTTAACCAACGTACTTCCCCAAAAGGAGGGGGTTTGCAAAAATCAATGGGAAATATAACTTAACTAACTAACTCAAGAGAGAAATTAGTATGGAGAGAAACTAGGGTATTGTGTTCCTCATGATTTTTCAACTTAGTATTGCTTGATAACCTAATTCTTTTCTAGTATGTAACATGCATGGCGGTAAGTTATGTTCACCAAGCCCTTTGGTCAAAGGTGAGAGGTAAATTTCAATATGTGACTTGGCCCGTCTAGATAGTGTGCATTATTAACCCTTACCTATTAGTCCCCGTACAACCTCCCCTTGGCCCAGTTTGGTTGATTAGACGAGAACATATCAATCGAATCCTATTAATTAATCTATTTTCCTACATTACTGCCTTGGTCCAGTCAGTAACACTAGGCGGGTTCTAATGTTGGCCACCACTAGAAAACATTCAAAACAAAGAGAGTCAATTAATACATGTATACACACCTTCCAAAAATTATGAATTATTCAATTTTACTTTCTTAGTTCTTCATGGTTCCTACAACTCTAGGTATGAATTTAGCTACTCATATTTTGTGTAGATGCAAAATTATGGATTAAGAAAACATAATTGAATACTTACATAATAGAATTAAGAACAAGCAAATTCAACTTCAATAAGAATCACAAGCTTAAAGATGAAATTCAAACACAAGTGTTCTCAAAGACTCTCCAATGTAATCTCACAATTTTCTCTCTCTAATTACTGAGTTCTTTGAGTACTAGGCAAAAACTTCTGAAAAATAACCTAGAAAACCTATTTATAATAAGTAAAATACAAGTTCTAAATAAAATAGGAGAACTGGTCGGCACGCCATAATTAGAGAGTAATTGGGGTCTTGTACTCAGCTGCTAGAAATTTGAACTTCAACTCTACGACACCCCTCTATGACTTATAAAGTCATTTACGACACGTAAAGGGGGTTTTGTCTGATGAAACTTTAGAAAGTCCCAATCTCTGATCCTCAGGGCATGACCATCTTCTACGACTCGTAAAACCTTCTATGAATCATCTGCATGTTTGTAGAATCAACTTCAGAAAATAACCCCTCACTAAAAGTGTTCACAAAACCACTGCGATCCGTAGAATGATCTACGACCCATAAGGGGTCTCATATAACAGTAAAAATCGGCAACTTCTGTACTTTTTCCCAAAATCAAGGCCAACCTGTAATCTTACAAATATAAACACAAAAACACATAAAACCAACTAACATCACATTGAGAACACACAAAATTTCAAGTTTTAAGCATCAAAAGTGTTGTATTTTAGCAGCACATCAAACTCAGACTCAAACGGTCTTTCAGACTCATTATGTAATGCAAGCAAGATACATAATAATATAGATGGTTAAAGGCAACATGCTTCTCATGCTCGACCATGCTCAAGTTACTCAACCCATATAATCAAAACCAAACTCAAACCTCAACTTAATCCATGTAAAGATTTTATGAAAATCATGCAATTTAGGGTTCAAGTTATCAGGTTAGATTGAAGGTAGGTTTCATGTGTAAATAACTTGTATTGCCTTTGCTTCTCTGGTCAAGCTAAATAATCATTTACCATGCCATTAGCCTCGATTATAGATGGCCAAACACAAACATCGGTTTCTCCAGGAGTAAAGGAAATTATTTTGACTTTTACATCACATAGAATAGATAGCTCATATGCTTTCTTACACATCGATACTAATCTTTTTTGTAGAAGTTGTTTTCTCTTTTCCTCATCAAGATTTTCAATGATCGAAGATGACCCTTTTCGCGACATATTTTAGTACCAAAAAAGTAAAAGTATAAAGTATATGAGTGAGTTTCTGCCTCTGAATATAAAATAAAAGTGTTTGACTTATATTTATAGATGCCTAATAAGACCAAATAATTGAATAATTGAAAGTTGGTTGAGATAATCTGACCAAATTTAGAAATAAATTAATTACACAATTTGGTCTTTAAGATATTTTTTAATATTTACCTAAATAGATGTAGTTCAAATCTTAAAAGTCAAACTTGAAGTTGGACTTTAAATAATTATACTTCCATATTTAATAGAGTTTTGGCTACTATAGTTAAAGTTTATTTCCTTCTATAATATGAATCTACATTAATGGTAGACATTTTCACTTTTTTCTTTTTAGAGTATGTTTGACTGAGTTGTTCAAAACTGTTTACTTTCTCTAAGAACTTTGATCAAAATAACTTTTTTAAAAAGTGCTTTTATAAAAAAAAAACAAAGCAATTTATGCTTAGCTAATTCATTTAAAAAGTATTTTTGATAAGTAAATTGCATTTGACCAATTTTTTCAAAAAAGTGCTTTTGAGAATCAAAATGAGAAAGGACATTCGTCAAAACACTTTTAATATTAAAATTATTTTATAGCGAAAAACTATTTCAAATCTCTACTATAAAAAAATTTATTTAAATTTTTTTATTTAATTAAAAAAGACTTTAAATTTTTTAATCAATGTTATACATAGACAAATCATATGAAATATTAAATATTATTATAATATTAACATTATGATTTAAGTATAATTAAAAATATAAATCCAAATAAATTAAAAAATCATTCCATAGATTAAAAAATAAAATAATAATATATAAAATGTTAAATAAAATAAGAATTTTATTGTGTGAAAATAAATAAAATTCGTAAATGGAAATTGTGAGATATGTGATTAATTAACAAGGGATATATTGATAAGTACACATAAATGATAGGATGTAAGGACCCATTGGGTCATTTAGATAAATTTGTCCTCTTAAATTTCTAAAATATCTTGCTCATAAATTTTAATTAGGTATTTTGGACTATTTAATAACTACAAGTATTTCATTTATGAGTAAATTTTAGATGATTGATTTAATTGGAGGACTAAATGTTAATTTGGTACTATTGCACCTCTAGAATGCAACAGAGAATTGGAGTAGAAAATACAACATTCCCTTATGTTCTTTAAAGGAGAACAAGGTATGATACAATTTTGAATAATAGAAATCATCAAGACACTTTAATTTTTCTATATGTGTTTCTATGACTTGGATTCCATATGAAGAAAGAAAAAGAAATCATATAGTGGTGGAATGTTGGACCCATTTACAATTAGGTGCTATTTGTAGTATTGTTGCTGAAAAATAATGGATAGCTTTATTTTAAATTTTATTATAAACAAATGTAGGTGTAGTTGAATTTAAAGGATAGGTAATGATTACTTGGGTATTATATATAATTACCCTTTCTCTTAAGGAGTCATTATTTTCATAATGTGCTAATATATGTTTTCCTTCATCCTCACATTTTTGCCCAATGCTTTTGGTTCTTCATTAGTCAAGTGATTAAAGTGCTATTCTTCTTCTCTTTTTAATTCCTTTTTAGCTTTGACATTGTTTTTATTTAATTTTACTATTTAATTAGGATTTACATTAAGAATGAATAAAATAGTAATAATGATAAGGTTATGGTAATGAAGACATGATAGAGTAAGGTTATTTTGATTCATTTTATTTTATACATTCTCATTTTCATGTGTTTAATTTTATGTATTATAGACAAATACTATATAATCCTTAAGCGGTGGACTTTTCCATGAAATATTGTTAAATTATAGATTGTTCAGGTACTTGGTGCATTTGGCAGTAGCACGATTTTAATTTGA
>DF360917.1:18799-43698 GCA_000787875.1 Solanum virginianum | reverse complement strand
TAATTTGAAGAATGGAATAGATAATTAAATACTAGGTGTATTATATTATATAAATATCATTAGATTTATATTATTTGGAGGAATTAAAACGTAATCCTAAGTTTGAAATTTAGAAAAAATTTATTATAAAATTGGATGAATTTTGAGTCTGGGTTAAACATAAAGTAATATGAGTGTCATTGAACTCCTTGTGATGTGTATATTTCATTCTTGATAGAGAATTATCATTTCAGGAGTTGACTTTAAGATTTACCCATTTGGTTGAATTGTTCAAGTGCGGTTCTGGTATTGAGGTAGATTTGATTATCCTTCTTTGAGATTGGGATTGTGTTATTGAATATTCATATATTATAATCTATGGAATGATATTGTATCATATGTTGGGTTGGGAATTCTTATTGTGTTGCTAGTGTGAGGGGTTTAATTGTCTATGTATTTGCTTTGAGAGCATGTGAATCCTAAATTGAGAACATTGTGAATATGACATGTTGAAAAACAGAGATAATCGTGATATGATATTAATGATCATCGTTTTCTTGAAAAATGAAATTTACTAAAATGTAGTGAAGTATTTTATAAGAGAATTTTATCCCAATATGTATAAAAGAGGGTGAACATTATAATTGCTAAACTTTGAGAACTTTGACATTTATTGTGCTTATTGAGAGAAATATTGTTTCCATAATTGTGTCTTGATTGCATGCATCCTCATACTTCATGTCATGACATATTGAGATATTGTGAAACTACTTCTTAAAACTCTTGACCACGAGTTAGGTGGTAAGGCGGCTGATACACTGTGATTATTATGATGAGTCCTTGACCATGAGTTAGGTAGTAATAGTTGATATATTGAGATTCTGATCATGAGTGCTTGACCATGAGTTAGGTGGCAAGGTAGTTAATATATATTGTTATTGAGGTATATGGCCCGCGAGGTCCCATGGATCCCCTTAATCTATGGAGCCTTAGCCTGACGGGGGTGTATATGTCAGGCTGTGCGACAGTATTGATTCTATCTTGCATTGCATTACATGTCATACAATTATATTACTTGCGATTGTTTTAGATTGGCTAACTTGAGATTATATGTTTACTTTATTCGCCCTGTTCTATATAAATTAGCGGTACCGACGCCAGACTGATTTTCTGTTGTAGGTGGAAATGTGCCTAGATTATTTTATAGTTTATTTAATTTTTGATTCCCAATTGGTTAAACCTGCTAAGTACATATTATGTGTACTCACCCCTACTTCTTTTTTTCTCGCAGATTCTCGTCAGGATTATCTACGCGGTAGTTAATTTGCTCGTGCAGTTCGTTTATACCAGATCTAGTGGTGAGACTCAGAGCTTCGAGTTTTCATTGGATTCTATCTTACTTATTCAGTCTTTATCTCTATTCGAAGACTGAGATATATTTATTTCTCTAGTTTATGTATTTAAATGCTCTTTATACTCGTGACACAAGGTTCTGGATTATGATTTTATGGGTGACTTATCATGTAATAAATATTTATATATTGGGGTTTCTCCTTTAAGTGTACTTTAGTCTTGGCTTTGGAATTAAGTGGCCTTTTACTCATAACCTCATTTTGGGTCATCACAAGTTTGGTATCAGAGCTTTAGGTTCACCGATTTCACGAGTTAAAGAGCAGGGTGTCTAGTAGAGTCTCGCGGATGGGTACATAGATGCTCGTATCTATCTTCAAGAGGCTACATGATGCTTGTTAGGAGAAATCCTCTTTCATTGATTCCTTTCGTGCGATTTTTTCATATTCAAGTTATGTATGCCTCTAATCTATTCTTTCTGTGTAGATGTTAATGACTAGAGTTAGAGATACCGAGAATGAGTTAGTACCTGCTGTCCAAGCCCTAGCTAGAGGGCGAGGCAAAAGTTATGGGAAAGCTAGAGGTTGAGGTCAAGCAAGAGGAGCAACACCAGCCCGAGGCCAGACTAGAGGGGCTTTACCTGAGCCTTTTGTTTACCCAATTTATAAGCATGAGGAGCAGGCTGAGGACCCAGTTCAGCCTCCTACAACCTCAGTGGGTACACCGATATAATAAGACCTATTGACTCGATTGTTGGCAAGATTGGAAGGTACCCCTGCAACTAGTGATCTTCCAAGCACCCAGTCCCTACTATACCTGTTGGTCTTTCACAGCTACCTTACGGACCTAGTATGGGATTCCATACCCCAAGTCCATTTTCCATGCCTTCTATTGCACCTCCAAGGTTTTCAGCCTAGCCAGGTTCCGCCAGTGCTGCTATGTCTTTGTCTGAGCAAAAAAGCTTTGAAAGATTTGTGAGATTGGCTCCTCCTAGATTTAATGGTAAAGCTGGGGATGGGGCATTTGACTTTCTGACAGAATGTCAGGAGCGACTCTTTAATTTGGGTGTTCTGGAGACCCACAAAGTAGCTTATACATCTTATCAGTTCACAGGCATGCCAAAGAGTGGTAGAGGTCAATCATGGCCCGAAGGCCTGTTGATGCTCCAACAATGAGTTGGGAGCAGTTTACTGAGATATTTCTTGAGAGGTTTGTACCCTATAGTCTTCGTGATAGACATCGTAATGAGATTGATACATTGGAGCAGGGTTTTATGATCGTGTCCCAGTAGGAAGCACAACTCGATGAGTTGTCCCGCTATGGCATATCTAGTATTCCCACGGAGTTTGAATGGATTCACTGACTTATGAAGGGGTTCGCAAGTTATCTCTAGGAGGCCACAACCTCACTTGTGTTATCCGACGATTCCTTTCAGAGCATTATTGACCATTCTAGGATGATAGAGGGTATTAGACATACACAACAGGGTGGTGGTAAGAGGTTCCACCATCAGGGTCAATTTGGAAGTTATGCACCCAGAGATAGAGATTCTCAAAGGCAGAGTGCTCAGGGTTATCAGAGGAGACTAGTTCATGAAGCCGTTCGTGGTATGGATAGTACTAATAGGCCCCGATTTAGCCAAATCAGTGATGATGGTTCCTTCAGTTCTGGGATGCACAATGGTTCTTCAGGTCATCCATCTCAGAGTTCTGGGCCTAGAGGCTGTTATATATGTGAAGCGTTTGGCCACAAGGCTAAGGATTGCCCCAGGCGTGCTCCTATTTCTTTTCTATCAGGACATAGAGGGCCTGGTCTACACCAACCCCAACAGCTAGAGGTTCATCACAAAGTGCAAGGAGTAGTGCCAGAGGTACTAAAGGTGGAGCTAGAGGTGGTGCTTGTGGTGGATCGCAGGTCAATGGTAAGCATCGTGTATGCTATGCTATTCTAGTCCGAACAGAGGTGGGGCATCTGATGCTATGATTATAGGTATAGTTCCAGTTTGCCATCATTCACCTTTAGTATTGCTTGACACTGGGTCCACATATTCTTATGTATCAGGTTATTTTGCTAATGATATAGATGTTATTGTTATACCTATTTGTGTTTCTACACTAGTGGTGAATCCTTAGTGGTGGATAAAAAATATTGGGGTTGTCTAGTGGCAATCTCAAGTAGGGAGACCCAGACCAATTTGATCCTCCTAGACATGTTAAACTTTGATGTTATTTAGGGAATGGATTGGTTGTCCCTTTATCATGCGATCCTTGATTGTTATGATAAGGTTGTGACCTTAGTATTCCAAGTTTACCTTAGTTAGTATGGGCAGGTGCTCCTAGCTCTTGTCCTAAGGGGGTTATTTCTTATGTTCATGTTTGACATATTATGAAATATGGGTGTTTATCTTATTTAGCTCATGTACGCAATATTTCTAAAGAGTCATCTTTTTTAGAGACCATGAGGGTAGTGAGGGAGTTCATGGATGTATTCCCTACTGACTTATAGGGTGTTCCCCCAGACTACAATATTGATTTTGCCATCGATTTGGAGCTGGGCACTAAGCCTATATCCATTTCCCCTTATCGGATGGCTCCCGCAGAGTTAAACGAACTGAAAGAGTAATTAGAAGATCTGTTAAGAAGCAATTTATTCAGCCTAGTGTGTCGCCTTAGGGTGAACCAGTGTTGTTCATGAAGAAGAAGGATAGTACTATGAGAATGTGTATTGACTATCATCAGTTGAACAAAGTGACTATCAAGAACAAGTATCCTTTGCATCGTATTGATGACTTGTTTGATTAGCTTCAGGGTGCCTTAGTGTTCTCCAAAATTGATTTAAGGTCGGGGTATCACCAGTTAAGGGTTTGGGAGTCAGACATCCCAAAGTCTTCTTCCAGAACTCGGTATGGGTATTATGAGTTTGTAGTTATGTCATTTGGGTTGACTAACATCCCCGCCGCCTTTATGGAATTGATGAACCGAATATTCAGACCTTACCTAGATTCCTTTGTGATTATATTCATTGACCGCATCTTGGTATATTCCAAGACTGAGGCAGACCATATCCCTGTAATGTCACCCAAGATATAGCTCCTTTTTTATGCTAAACCAGTCATTGTCAAGATATATAACCTAACCAAGGTTAAGATCGAACCCATAGGGAATATAGTAGACTTAGAAGAATTCAATTTTAATTCGAGTTGATTAACCAACTTATCTCCCCAAAGGGGGTTTATAATAACTATTCAAAGTAATTCTAAGCTAAGACAAGTGTTAAACCAGTATGAAGAGGAACTAGGGTATTGTGTTCCACATTATTCCCCAACTCAGAATTACCAGATATTTAAATTCTTTTCCAGTGTGTAGGCAAAACAGTAAGTTAAGTTCACAAAACCCTTTAGCCAAGGCGAGAGGTGAATTTCACTATGTGATTTGATCCATCCCCGTAATGTGACAGTACTAACCCTTACCTATTGTCCCAATACAACCTCCCCTTAACCCAATTCAGTTTATTAGATGAGAAACATCTAATGAATCTTGTTAATTAATCTCTTTTTCTATTCATTATTACCTTGATCCAGTCAGTAATACTAGGTAGGTTCGAATGATGGACACCATTAGAAAATATTCATTACTACCTTGGTCTAGTCAGTAATACTAGATGGGTTCTAATGTTAGTCACCATCAGAAAACATGCAAAACGAAGAGAATTAATTACAACCATTTAATATAATTTTCAAGAATTGCGAATTATCTGATTTTACCTTGTTAGTTCTTCATGGTTCCCAAACCCCTACTTGAGATTTACCTACTCATGATCAGTGTAAATGCAAGACTTATGAATTTGAATAACATAATTGAGCACTTACATAAGAAAATTAATCACATGAAATCCAACTCTTCAATGAGAATCACAAGATTGAAATTAAAAGATGAAATAAAGTTTTACAAGTGTTTCTCAAACTCTCTGGAAAAAAAACCTATTTATAGTGTTTAAAATAAATAATCAAAATGAATTAGGACAACTAGGTTAACAGAGTCTACGAGGTACTCTATGGGCCATATAATAGTTTACGGCTTATGATCGGGCTTTCGTGAACTATTGCTTCAATTATAAATTGTCTTCTTTGACACCCCTCTATAGCCCGTAAGGGGTTTCGTCTGATGGAATTTCAACAAGTCCCCACCTTCTGATCCTTAGGTACGATACCAAGTCTACAACTCATAAAGTCTTCTATGACTCATCTGTATGTTCATAAACTCAATTTCAGAAATACACCCTTCACTGGAATTGTACATGAAATCCCCTTTATGGCTTGTAGAATACTCTATGGCCTGTAAAGGGTCTCGTGGAACATCAACTACAACAACTTTTGTGCACTTTGCCCAAAAAATAGTGTCAACACTGAAATCCTGCAATACAAATATGAAAACAAATCAAACCTACTAACATTGCATTGAGAACACACAAAATTCTAAGTTTTAAGTATCAAAAGTATTGTAGTTTGACAACATGTCAACACCCTCAACTTAAAATTGTTTCTTGTCCTCAAACGACAGACTCAATCTACATAAGCAGCACAGTAACACATAGACCTCAATCTAATGACATATATCACATCAAATTTAAGTACAGATACCCACACCACTTTCAAAACACAATCAAATAGCTATCCAACAAACCAACATAGATTAATACATGTGACAATGCAACTATGACAAGTAAGGTAACCATCAACAAGCCACAATCACTAAAGTAGTCTAATGTTAATAGTGCAATGCAAGTGCCCTCATAGAAAGAAGTCTCATATCTCACTCACAATGATGTTTTAATGTATAATCTTAGGCCTATGCAAAATCACTCACTCTCACAAAGACATCCAAATATCATTCTTAATACCATATTCTTGCCCCTATACTCATGACTATGACCTTTGACTACTTGGACTAGGATCACTTTAAGACTTTACTAGCTTATAACATACGCTCAGGGGGCTATGGTATGATGTTTTAGGAACATAGTAACTAAAGGACCTCCTTGACACTGTATTTTTCTACAGTTTACCCTACCAACACTGTTACTTTTCATCCTAGTCTCACTTTCTCCGATTTCAAGCTTTTCTAGGTGCTTTATTATCATTTTTCAACTTTTTGCCTTGTATTTTCACAGGATTTTTCTTTTTAGTTCATAGCTAAGGCATCATTCATTTTTCTTGCACCCAGTATACATTTTTTCTCCTTTTTTCATGTATCACTAACTTTCCCCCCTCATTTTGTGTTTTACCCTTACACCAGTCACCCCCAACTTAAATTTTTGGCTTGAGTTAAGGTACACAATATCCAACCTCAGAACTAGGGCCACTTTTGGTGGCCACCCTCAACTTAGGCTTTTTGCCTCAGTTAAGGTGCACAATGTTCAAGGAAGGACTAGAGCTAATTTCAGGATTTTACATTTAATAATGCTAGGTCACTTAGGTTTTTACAAAGAAAATGTACATGTCAGGCTCAAACATTAGGATAAAGGGATTTTTCACACATTTGGTCGGTTATGTAGGCTAAGTGGACTGTTATGAACAACGACCTAAGATCCTTTCCTAACCAACTAACCCGCAGTCTAAGTCAGAGTAACAGGGCAAGTTCTAAATTGATACACAATACATGAATTTAGCAAAGTAAGCTCACACTTACATGGCACTGATTACACTATCTACACATACTCTCAAATCATGTTTTTCATCTCAATTTTATTCTCACTTATCAGAACAGGCAGTGTCGACACAATTAAACATGCATGGTTTTTATTTATACTAACTATAAAAAAATTGGCGGGTATCATTTTTCATAAAAAAATACAAAATCATATATATGCCACAGATATTAGTATTATATGCTACCAATAGTACCTAAACATCCTAAACATGTCGGTTCAATAGAAATCAAATGGGGGACAAGAACACAGGCAAGAAAATCCCTAGGATTCAAAATTTGGGATAGTTACGGGCAAAGGCTACTCAGACTTCAGTGAGGCCTATAACTACCCACACCCCATCGAAAGAGAGGTACATTATCCCTAATGCACACCAAAAAAGCAAAATGAAAAGTAAAAAAGCACATACCTGGGTGCCTAATAGTCAGTCTCTACCTTGGGTTGCCTCTCAAATAACGTCTTATTTATTGTCATGGAATGACTTGGACAACTTGGTTACGCAAACTTCACCAAGTGTCTCAACCTCCTTCTTCAGTTTTACAAGTGTTTCTCAAACTCTCTGGAAAAAAAACCTATTTATAGTGTTTAAAATAAATAATCAAAATGAATTAGGAATCGTCTAGCCTCTTCACAGGCTAACAAATATTAAAGACAACTTCTTCATCATTCAATCTAAACCTGAGTTAACTAGCTTCTGTATTCACTAGTGCTTGAGCAATGGCCAGGAATGGCCTTCCAAAGATGATTGGGATGTCGAAGTTAACTTCACAACCTAGGATCACAAAGTCTATGGGAAATATGAATTTCTCAACTTTGATAAGCACATCATAAAGTATCCCTACAGGATTCTTCACCATGCGATCTGCCATCAATAACTGCATGCTCATCGGAGTAGGGGCTCCTAGTCCTAGATTTTTAAAGACCGCAAGGGGTATCAGATTTATGCTGGCATCGAGATCAGACAATACCTTTACGAACTCCACATATCTAATAGTGCAGGGTATGGTAAAATAATAGGGATCATCTCAATTTTACACCCAGGACCTCGTAGCAATTGCATTGTAATGTTGAAGCTCTTTGGAGTGCTCCTAACTCACAATGTGTTTCTTCGTAACCAGGTCCTTCATGAACTTCGCATACCCTGGCATCTTCTCCAATGCCTCAATGAGATGGATATTGATGGAGAGTTATTTCAGCATGAAGAGAAAGTTCTTGAACTTGCCATCCTCCTACTTCTTTTTAATTCTCTAAGGGAAGGGGAGAAGAGGCCTAGGAGTGGGCTTCAACTTCTGTGGTGCGTCTGAGGCATCACTCACCCCATCCTTGCCACAATTATCTCTAATATCTGCATCCTTAACCTTTACTATTTCCTCTCGAACATTATTCTCATCTACTAGCATGGGTGGATCAATGGTACTCTTTTTGCCGCTACAAGTAGTAATTGCCATGCACTACCCTTCATTTTTTGGGTTCTGAACTATGTTGCTAGGCAGTATACCTCTTTATCGCTGGTTGAGTTAGGTTGACACTTGACCAAACTATTGCTCAAGCTATTTGATTGTAATAGAATAAGACTCAATTTTCTGATTTATGCTAGAGATGTCAGATTTCATCCCCCTCAGCTTTCTTCAACAGGCAGTCAAACATCTCCTCAACTCTGGAACTACTAGCATTGGTGTCGCGATTATGTTGTGGCACATAAGGACCATTTTTATAGCAATTGATGCGGCCCCAATCTGCATCTCTGTCTTGGCCCTGATTCCTATCATAGTTACCTCCACGGTTGTCTCTAAAAATACCATCTTGATTATAATTTTGACTTTGGTTTCCTTGACCTTGGCGCCAATAGTCCTGATTGGACCCTTGGGCATTGGTCCAGAAACCCCCTATCTGATCAACAATAAGTAAGTGTCCTTTTCATAGTAGGGATCATCATACATGATTGCTCGCGAAGGCTGATGAACAACTGCATTAACTTATTCCTGATTCCGCTTCATCATCACCTCTATACCTATACCGATTCAGGCAATCTCTTGCATAATCTCTTCATTTACTTTAGCTTACTCCAAACCAATACTGACAGTGCACGAACTTTTAGTAGATGACCTATCTCTTTGACCCCATGCACGATTTATCTTGACCATCCTTTCAATCCTTTTAGTGATCCTTGCAAATGGTTGATCTAAGAACATGCCTCTATAATGGTATCAGTATAGGCTTGACTATTCTCATCCAGGGCACGGTAGAAGATCTCCACTAAGGCATCATCAATAATTTTATGGTCTGGGACACTCCTCAAGCACTTTGTGAACCCTATGTAGTACTGATTGAGTCACTAGAAAGTGTCTCAAAGTTGTTGATTTGATCTTTCAACTTGAGCTTCTTCGATCTCAGGAAGTACCTCTCCAAAAAGGCTTTTTGTAACTCAGCCTTGCTGGTGATTAAACTCTATGGAAGCTCAGATAGCCATATCACTGTATTGCCTGCCAAAGATAATGGGAAAACATGAAGTTTCACAGCATTTATAGACAGATTCTGTGTCCCCATCACGCTCTTGTAGACAAATGTAATATTGTGTAAATGACTATGTGGATCCTGTGATGGTAGGCCCATGATAAATCCATAATTGAGCACTTACACAAGAGAATTAGCTACTCTTGATTAGTGTAAATGCAAGACTTATGAATTTGAATAACATAATTAAGCACTTACATAAGAGAATTAAGCACAAGAAATCTAACTCTTCAATGAGAATCACAAGATTGAAATTAAAAGATGAAATAATGTTTTACAAGTGTTTCTCAAACTCTCTAATGTTCCTCTATTGTTCCCTCTTTGTCTTCTGTGAAAAATAACTGAAAACTATTTATAGTGTTTAAATTATAAAACCAAAACAAATTATCACAATTGGGTCGGCAAGCTCTATGAGGTACTCTACGGGTCGTATAATAGTTTATGACTCGTGTTAGGCTTTCGTGAACTGTTACTTCAATTTTGGAATTATCTTCTATGATACTCCTCTACAGCCTGTAAAGATTTTGTTTGATAGAATTTCAGCAAGTCCCCACCTTCTGATCCTCAGGGTATGATACCAAGTCTATGGCTCGTCTGCATGTTTGTAGACCCAAGCATGTTCCTATTTCTTTTCCATCAGGGAAATAGATGGCCCAGTCTACACCAGCCCTAGCAGCTAGTGGTTTTTCACAAAGTGAAGGGGTAGTGCAAGAGGTGCTAGGGGTAGAGCTAGAGGTGGTGCTCGTAGTAGATCGCAGTCAGTTGTGAGGGGTCGTGTATGCTATGTTTTTCTAGTCCAAACAAAGACAGAGGCATCTGATGCTATGATTACAAGTATAGTTCCAGTTTGCCATCATTTAACTTTAGTATTGCTTGACCCCTAGATCCACCTATTCGTATGTATCGAGTTATTTTGTTAATGATATTGATGTTATGTTTGAGCCTCTTGATGTGTCTATTCGTGTTTCTACACCGGTGGGTGAATCGTTAGTGGTGGATAAAATATATCGGGGTTGTATAATGGTAATCTCTAGTAGGGAGACCCAGGCCAATTTAATCCTCCTAGACATGTTAGACTGTGATGTTATTTAGGGAATGGATTCGTTGTCCCATTATCATGCGATCCTTGATTGTTATACTAAGACTGTAAACTTAGCGTATCCGAGTTTACCTCAGTTAGTATGGGCAGCCGCTCCTAGCTCTTATCCTAAGGGAATGATTTCCTATGTTCATGCTCAGTCTACGATGAAGCATAAGAGTTTATCTTATTTGGCTCATGTACGTAATATTTCTAAGGAGTCATCTTCTTTAGAGACCACAAGGGTAGTAAAGGAGTTCATGGATGTGTTTCCTACTAACTTACCGGGTGTTCCCCCAGACCGCGATATTGATTTTGCCATCGATTTAGAGTTGGGCACTAAGCCTATATCCATTTCCCCTTAACGGATGGCTCCAGCAGAGTTAAAGGAATTGAAGGAGCAATTAGAAAATCTGTTGAAAAAGGGATTAATTTGGCCTAGTGTGTTGCCTTGGGGTGCACCGATGTTGTTAAATAGAACTTGTGAGATATGGTAATTAATTAACAAGGGATATATTGATAAGTACGGATAAATGATAGGGGTACTTTTGTCTTGAAAAAATAATTTTCTACTTTTGCTTGTGATTTTTTTAAGAAATAATATTTTTTGCTTTCTAACCAACAAAAAAATTGTTTCTATTTCTATTTAAAAGCAGTTTCACTAATTGCCCAGACACCTTAATTCATTTGGAAAAAGTTTTTCCCTCTCAAATAAATTCTTTAAATGTCAAGATCCCAAAAGGACCGTAAGTGGCACCCACACTAACTATCTGGTGGGAGAACCAATAATTTAACACAACCTACTAAAACTAGCATAATCTAGATATTTTAAAATTAGGAAAACAAGTTTAAATAAGGAAATAATTGAGTTTCCATAAACTCAATAGAAATCTAGTCAAACAAAAATAATTTTCAGAAAATAAAAGTCATTGTATCAAAACTCTAACATACAAGTCTAAACATGGGGATGCAATCCCAAAATTAATATCATCAAAATAAAGAAAGGAAATCTGAGTCTGAAAATAAATGGACTAAGATAATGAATGAATCCATCGTAGTCTAAAATATGTTGGCTCACCCTTGGATTCTGGACTCAACAATCACCTAGCTGAGGTATATCTGCAATCGGCTAAAGATGCTTTGTACTTAACAAAAAAGGAAGTATAGTATCAATACACATAACAACAATGTACTATTAGGATTATGTGACTACTTCAATAAGCAACATATAAAGCAAGAAATTAAAGTGCAGTAAATCATATACATACTGAAATTAAAATCGTGTTCACAATTCATACTCATATGCTAGTCTTAACTTGTCAATTCAATACAATTTCAAATATAGTCCTCTAAGGGGATCCAAACCCAAATAAGTTATATGTCAGAACGTAAAACCTGATCCAATAATGTGTAAGAACATGACATTTGGTTCAATAATTATTGAAATATGACACCCGGTCTAATAATGTATGAAACATGATATTTGATCCAACGTGACACCCAGTCTAATGATCCTGAAGGTCATTTTTGGAAATTTTAGATAAATTACTATTTTGCCTTTCTGTCATGATACGGAAGGGTACCCTTAGCGTGGCCGACACTCAGAGACTATTACTAGTCTTCAAGTGAACCATTTGGCCTCATTGCATTCATTCAATCAATAATTAATGTATCAGCGAAAGACTAAAGAAAGTAAAAGATGGATAAATCTCTATTTTAAATGATTAAATCAAGTCAATAAGGCTACCCCTAGAAACTTCTTATGTCTGAATACCAATCAAGACTTCTCTCAAAAATCAATCAACCAATCGAACTCTCCCTCTATCAACTGTTCAATTGTGCCAATGACAGGTTCATGACTACCTCAAATCAAAAGAAAAATAAGTCTAAAGTCTAACTATAAAAGTTGGATGAATAAATAATGTGTATCTACCGAGATCAGGGAGGACTCACCAATCAATTGAAAAGTAGGGAAGATCCTCAACAAAGTGCCTAGTGATGATCTCTAGTACCTGTCTCTGCATTATAAAATGACACAGTCCAAATAGACGTTAGTACGTAGAATGTACGAGTATGTAAAATGGCTGAATGAAACATGAATCAAGGTAGAATACCATCAACTCAGATAACTTAAATCAAGAGATAAAGAACTCAATCAGGATGTCAAATATCTATTTAAAACAAGAATAAAGAGTAGACAATGTCCTATCAAAACAAATCCAAACCAATCCAATCAGAGTACTATCAGTATAGAACTTATATGAGAGTTTCTCTTATCCGACAATAATCACTAATGAGCCAGTGATCGTACAATGATTCCATTAATATTGCCACAATCATTCAGTACTTGCCATGGTAAAGAACGAATCGATCCATAATGCATATGGTCAATCGAGTCCTCTATTATTTCAAGGACCTATCAAGAGAGAAACATCCGATTTAATGATTTCAATCCTCTCCATATTTAGCGATGTAGTTAATAAGTTTGAGTTGGACTTATTCTTACTCAATTTGGTGTTCGATACTCCTTCTAAGACTCAATGCTCATAAGACAATTAATCTAATCAATAAGTCTCATAAGGACTCATATTCATCCATCAATTTTGTCACAATCGAGCTTTTTGGCCTATCAACCATCTAATCAGTTCCAAATCACACCTATCAAGAGAGTTTAGACAATCATTAAGAGGACTATCAATTTTGACCAATCATTAAGAGGCTATCAGTTTAGACTAATTATTTGAGTTCATATTTGAAGACTCTCAGGACTATCAAGCTAAGTTTTATTAACCTATCATCGTGCTCATATCACAATCACAATCACAATCAATAATCTCGAATCAAGGCTCTAAACTCAATCCCTATGTTCATTCATGAAATCTTTTATCAAAATATCTAAGGTTTATGAAATAACTCATGTAAAGTATTTTAATCAATAAAATCAAGCTTATGATGATCATCCACATATGAAAATTTGTAGTATATATATATATATATATATATATATATATATATATATATATATGATTTACAAGAAAACATTTTAGAAAACATGCATGGAGAGTCAATACCTTCACCTTTCAAATCTATCTCAATAAAATGGGCACATGGAAGAACAATTTCATACTTTAGTTTAGCCTTACATACTTGGAATGAAGGTAGACAATCAACTTCACAAGGAATTGACCTCAATCTCTTGAATCCTAGCTTTTCTTCTCTTCTTCTCTCAAGAATCCTCACTTAGTTTTTAGTGTAAGAGACTTTAGAATAGGTTTAGAAACCCTTTTTAGAACAAAAATGATCTACATTGGTCGTGTTTTGACTTTAAGAGGGGTGAAAAAAAGTCAAGAATGCCCTTAAAAAGAACTAAAAATTTGCCCTACAAAACACCAAGTACACGACATTTTATGGGAGTTTTTCATCAAAAATTCTCTAATCGAGTTTCTAATCCCGTAGAAAATATTGGGATCACCGTTAAGTGCAAATTCACAATAAGTCCATGATGCGAACATGTCATGCACTTTTCTGAAATTCCAATTTTGCTTTGAAAAATTATCTTTTGATCCAATTTTTCTAAAATTCGATCGGGATCATTTCCCCATATAATTCTTTGTGTTGATCACGTTTCTGGCCTCAGATTTGCAGAAAGAGTTTGGGAAGATGCAATATGCGAGTCTCTCATCTAGGGATATTTTGGTAATTTTATCGGATGTAACATTATCTCCCCTTAGAATCATTTGTCCTTGAATGAAGAGTAAGATAGAATTGAGGCATGAATACCAATCAAGACTTCTCTCAAAAATCAATCAACCAATCGAACTCTCTAGACAATTAACAATCAACTCAAGGATAAACAAGGATAGACAAATTGATTCAAATCAAGAGTAAGGACATTACCTTCAACATTCTTGTCATCAGGCATGAACGGATGTGGGTATTTTGCTTTCATATCTTCCTCGGCTTCTCATGTGACTTCCTCAACAAATTGATTCCTCCATGAGACTTTAACTGAGGCTATCTTTTAGTCCTCAATTTGCGAATTTGACGATCAAGGATTTGGACTAGAATCTCTTCATAGGATAAGCTATCTTTCACTCCAATACTATCAATAGGAACTACCAATGAGGGATCTCCCAAGCATTTTTTTCAACATCAAAATATGAAAAATAGAATGAATCGCGTCTAGATCAGAAAGAAACTCTAACTCATAAGCAACCTTCCCAATCCTCTTCACAATCTGATAGGGACCAATATAACGAGCGCTTAACTCCTTCTTTTTCCTGAATCTCATAACATCCTTCATTGGGTGACACTTTCAAGTATACCCAATCATTCACCTTAAACTCTAAGTCTCTTTTTCTCATGTCAGTGTAAGATTTTTAGCAGCTTTGTGGAGTCTTCAACCTCTCTTTGATAACTTTCAGCTTTTCCATTGACTAGTGAACAAGATCAGGTCCAATCAATTTGACTTTTCTAACTTCAAATCACCCAATTGGTGATCTACATCCTCTCATACAAAGCTTCATAGGGGGTCATCTAAATACTTGCATGATAACTATTATTCTATGCAAACTCAATCAATGATAAGTGGTCATCCCAATTTTCTTTGAAGTCTAGAACACAGGCTCTCAATATGTCCTTTAATGTCTAAGTTATATGTTTTGCTTGACCATCTGTCTGGGGATTGAAGACAATACTAAAATTCACCTTAGAACCCAGTCCCTTCTAAAAAGATCTCCAAAATTGGGATGTGAATTGAGCTCCTCTGTCCGAGATGATAGAAAGGGAGAACTCTATGCAACCTCATAATCTTGCGAATGCATAACTTGGCATACTCTTCTGCAATGTCAATCGTCTTAACTGTTAAGAAGTGAGCTGATTTAGTCATCCTATCCACAATCACCCATATCAAATCATGCTATTGTCGGGACCTTGGCAAGCCAATAATGAAATCCATATTGATCATCTCTCACTTTCATTTGGGAATCTCAAAGTTTTAAGATAATTAACATAGACTTTGATGTTTAACTTTAATCTATTTAAAATTCAGAAAATCATCTCCCACTTCCATTCATGAATCTCAAAGTTCTGTGCTAATCCACATGGACTATGATGCTCAACCTTAACTTTTTGGTAATTTAGGCACTTGGAAACAAACTCAGCGATATCCCTCTTCATTCCACTCCACCAATAGACTTCCCTCAAGTTATGGTACATTTTGGAAGAGCCGGGATGAATGGAATATCTAGAGTTGTGGGCTTCAACCATAATTCTATCTCGAATACCATCAACATTTGGAACACACAATCTACTTTGGTACCTTAATACACCATCTTCCCCTTTGGAGAAAACCATCACCTTATGTTTGTGGACAACTTCTTTCAACTGAAGTAGAACATGATCTTGGTCTTGCTTTTCTTTCACCTCTACCACTAAAAATGAAGCAGACCCATTTTGAAAATTAGCTCCCCCTTTATCATTCTCTTTATGTTGGACACTTAATCGGGCCAATCTGTGTACTTCCTTAGCCAATTCCTTCTTTCCTTCCTCAACATAGCAAGTACTGCCCAATGACAACCTACTAAGAGCGTCAGCAACAATGTTAGTTTTACCTGGATGGTAGAGAATACTCATGTCATAGTCTTTGAGAAACTCCAACCATCTCCTCTGTCGCAGGTTGAGCTCGTTATGATTGAAGATGTACTGCTAGCTCTTGTGGTCAGTAAACACATCCACATATACTCTATATAAGTAATGACACCAAATCTTAAGTTTAAATACCACACTGCCAACTTAAGACCATGGGTTGGATAGCTTCTCTCATAAACCTTAAGCTGTCTAGAAGCATAAGCTATGACTTTTCCCCTCTGCATCAACATACAACCCAATCCAACTCTAGATGCATCACAATACATCACAAAATTCTTTGTCCCATCAGGCAAGGTTAAAATTGGTGCAGTAGTCAATATTATTTTTAGTTCTTGGAAGCTCTTCTCACATTCATCGGACCATTGAAACTTGGTCTTCTTATGAGTCAATCTAGTCAATGGTGGGGATAGAGATGAAAATCCTTCAATGAATCTATGGTAATAGCCTGCCAACCCCTAGAAACTTCTTATGTCAGTCGAAGAGGTTGGTTTGCGCCAGTTCTTAACCACCTCAATCTTTTGGGTGTTTACTCGAATACCATTTCCCGAGAAATATGACCTAAAAAAGCCACAGACTTGAGCCAAATTTTACATTTTGAAAATTCTGCATACAAGTCATTGTCTTTAAGAGTCTGGAGAACAATTCTGAGGTAATTGGCCTACTCCTCTTCATCTGTAGAACACACCAAAATACCATCGATAAACACAATCACAAAAAGAGTATATAGATAAATATAAAAGGGTATTTTAGTAATTTAACTTTTACATTAGAGAGTTCATGCTTTCAAAGAAATATATAAATTTTTTTTAATATAAGAGGGTATTTTAGTAATTTAACTTTTATGTAAGGGAGTTCATGCTTTTAAAGTAATATAGATATAGATATAGATTATTACAAAAATAGTTCAAATATACCTTTTCTTTGAAAGAAAGTGAAAAAAGTAATTTTAAATTTTAATATTTTTTAGTTAGGGCATATTTCATTCCTTACACATGATTTTTTTTTTATGATTCAGCAATTTTTTCAACTCATTTTTTTTTTATAAAATTTATCATTACACATGTCCCATTTAAATTTTCTGGCAAGATTTGCTCCACTAAATACTTGGATGTATTATACATGTCGTGACTATGGTTGAGAAGGTAGTAGAAATGGCAACGGGGCAGGGCAGTTGCGTTGCAGGTTTGGTCTAAACTCGCACCGCACCACGTAGCATCTTTTTCTATTATCCACCTGCCCTCCTAAACTTAAATAGGGCCCTATTACCCTAGAACTCATTTATTATATTTTTGTGCTCTTTTTACGCTGACATGACACCTTGTGTGACTGCACTGTGATGAGGCATGTACAAACATTATTGTGGCAGCACTAACCAATAGGAAGTGGCCACATGTCTTGAATAAAGTTGAAATTTGTGATTATTTTAACAAGTTTCAAATCACAGCAGTTCTTCTTCATCGTACCACTGTGGCTGCTGTAATTTGATACTAACTCATCTGAAACCACCTTCAAATCGCTCAAAATATTTAATTTGAGCTCCTCTATGTGTCTCGCTTCTTTTCAGATATTACCCACCTAAAATAGAAGTCTTTTGTGGCTCCCCGAATATTCAAAATTGAGCTTCCCATAGCTTTAATGGTGGACCATTGTCACTTTACATTTTCTCAGCTTTAAAATAATTGGCTATTACATCTTCCTGCTTGAAACATCTTCATCAAACGGGTTCTATCAAATGAAACCCAGCCTTCAAAAATTAAAAAATCACCAGCCCCCAACTTCAAAATTGAAGCTCAAGAGCATCGTTAATGGAGGTCACCACGGCCTTCGAAAATCCAAAAATCACCAGCCCCCAACTTGAAATTGAAACTCAAGAGCATCGTTAATGGAGGTCACCATAAGCAGAGATGTAGAAATTAATGAAGATAGTGCTTGGGAATGGAAATCTAAAGAGCAAGATTACTCTTTTAGTCCATTCGTTGTTGATGAACTTGATGAAGAAGTGGTGGAGCAGCCTACTATGCCACCTACAAAACCTCTATCACAAGTTCAAGAAGTTGGAGAATCAAGTTCAAATAGTGTACCTCAAAAGTCTAGAAGTCTTCGAGACTTGTATGACATAACTGAAGAAGTGATAGAAAATTTATGTGATTTAACTCACTTTTGTTTACTTGTGGAGAGCGAGCCTGTAAGTTATGAAGATGTTGTTGGTAATCCAAAATGGAGAGTTGCGATGGATGAAGAAATCAAGGCAATCAAGAAGAATGATACTTGGGAGTTGGCAAAACTTCCAAAAGGAAAAAGTACTATTGGAGTAAAATTGATTTACAAGTTAAAGAAAAATTCCAGAGGTGAAATAGAGAGGTATAAAGCAAGATTAGTAGCAAAGGGCTACAAGTAAAAGGTTGGTATTGATTATGATGAGGTTTTTGCACCAGTTGCTCGTTTTGAGACAATTCGCTTGATTATTTCTTTGGCAACTCAGAATCAGTGGAAAATTCATCAAATGGATGTGAAGTCTGCTTTCTTGAATGGGATTTTGGAGGAAGAAGTATGCATTGATCAACCTTTGGGCTATAAGGTTGAAGGAGGTGAAGATAAAGTGTTGAAATTGAAGAAGGCTCTTTATGGCTTGAAATAAGCTCCATGAGCTTGGAATTGTAGAATTGATAAATACTTTCAAGTCAATGGTTTTTTAAAGTGTCCGTATGAGCATGCACTTTATGTAAAAATTATTGAAAGTGGTGACACATTACTTATTTGTTTGTATGCGGATGATTTGATCTTGACAGGAAATAATCCAAAGATGTCTGAAGATTTCAAGAAATCAATGGCAAGAGATTTTGAGATGGCGGATATTGGCCTAATGTCATACTATCTTCGCATTAAAGTGTATCGGATTTGTTTTGTTTTTTTGGGAATTCTGCATTTACATGGAATTCCAAGAAACAGCCAAATTGTGACCTTGTCAACATGTGAAGTAGAATATGTAGCAGCTTTTTCTTGTGTTTGTCATGAAATTTGGCTAAGGAGCTTTTTGAAAGAACTCTACCAACCACAAGAAGATGCAACTAAGATTTATATTGATAACAAATCAGCCATTGCATTGTCAGCATAAAAGAAGCATTAAAAATTAGAATAAATGAGTTTGCCTTGGCTGGGTAAAGGAGTCAGGATATCCTGTTCCTTGCATGAACTTTCTTTCTCTCAAATTAAATCTCTTTGTGATGTAACCAAAGGCACTCAACTGGAGAGGATTCACATGGAAATTTCTTTTTGTTATATCCCTGTAAGAAATGAACATTTCACCTGGAAAATAGGTTGATGTGGACTTACTTTAAAACCAACCTATAGGGGTTTAAATTGTTATTAGCCTATAAATTTGCCTCGTCAATGAGAACAACTTATTCTCACATTTGTTAATGATTTCAGGTCGCTGTTGAATCATACATTTGTTCAGGGAAACATGTATACTAACTAGCTGATGCAAGCTTTTTATTTAAATAGCCGACCAAATGACTACAGGATCATCAGTCTACTCTACCAGCTCAATTTACCCTTTCGAAACTTGTACAAAAGGTTGTTCCTTACTAGCTCCTTCTACCTATGCTGCAGTTGAAGCATCTAAAGAAGAATTTGGCATCTTTATGGTCAGTAATGGAAGCAATTGAAATTACATCTCTGCCTCTAGTCCAACTCGAGTTGTTTATGCTACAAGCAAAAGTTCTCTTGCTAGTGGAAGTAAGAGTAGTAAAGTTAGGACCATACAAACTTATAATTGGACTTGAATAAAATATCTTTCATATATCACTAAAATGACAATAACAATGAGAAACAAACTTATAACTAGGAAATGTTATAATTGGACTTGAATAAAATATCTTTCATATATCAGTAAAATGACAACAATAACAATGAGAAACAAACTTATTAAAAGGCGAGACAAATTGGATGATGGAAAAAATGAAAAGTATTACTCTCTTCTTCAGCATTGTTTTCATTAGCACCACTTTCATTTACAACATTTACAGCATTGTCTAACATCAAATTCATCGCACCGTTTTCTTCCCTCAGCAAGTTGGTCAAAGAGGTTTCTCCATTTCCTTCTCCTCAGCCATTTGATCCAATTTCCTATTATTTCCTTCTTGATCATTCACTATAGGTTTCATGTGTAAATAACTTGTATTGCCTTCGCTTCTCTAGGCAAGTTAAATAATCATTTACTATGCCATTAGCCTTGATTATAGAGGGTCAAGCACAAACATCGATTTTTCCGTTTTTCCAGGAGTAAAAGAATAAAGTATATAAGTGAGTTTCTGTCTCTGGATATAAAATAAAAGTGTTTGGCTTATACTTATAGATATCTAATAAGACCACATAATTGAATAACTGAAAGTTATTTGAGATAATATGACCAAGTTTAGAAATAAATTGATTATAAAATCTGGTCTTTAGGTTTTTTTTAATTATTACCTAAATAGATGTTGTTCAAATCCTAATAGTGAAACTTGAAGTTGGACTTTAAATAATTATACTTCCATAATTAGTAGAGTTTATGGAAGGTTACTATAGTTGAAGTTTATTTCCTTCTATAATATGAATCTAATGGTAGACATTTACACTTTTTCCTTTTTAGAGCATGTTTGACCAAGCTGCTCAAAACTGTTTACTTTTTCTAAGAACTTTTATCAAAATAGCTTTTTAAACAATTTATGCTTAGCTAATTCATTTGAAAAGTATTTTTGGTAAGTAAATTTTGTTTGACCAATTTTTTTAAAAAGTACTTTTGAGAGTCAAATTGAGATAAAGGACATTCGTCAAAACAATTTTAATACTAAAATTATTTTATAGCAAAAAAATAGTTCAAAGCTCTATTATAAAAAAATTTATTTAAATTTTTCATTTTTATTTAATTAAAAAGACATACATAACGATTTAAATATAATTAAAAATATAAATCCAAATAAATTAAAAAATCATTCCATAGATTAAAACATAAAATGTCAGATAAAATAAGAAATTTATTGTGTGAAAATGAATAAAATTTGTAAATGGAACTTGTGAGATATGGTAATGTCACAGCTCGGACCTAGGGTCTAGGAGTGACATGGCGAACGGGAACCCGAGAGTTTCCAAACAAGCCTCAAAGTATCCATATTCACATCATCGGTTTGGAAGCATATTCGAATAGTAAATACATAGATTTAAGGGATGGGTAAGTAGGACTCACACTACGGGGATGTCATAGGGAAAGGGAGCAACATAATCCACATAACATATAGCACATAAATACTAAGGGGCGAGTAAGTACGACTCGCTCTTTGGGGGCAATTCGGGACTTAGGATCTTTCACATCATAATATATAACCATATCATAAAGCTTATAACCAATCCACAGAATGATAACCAATAGGTAGCCGTATCCATAAGCATAATCTCCAAATATAACACTTAGCATATAAATGTAAAGGAGTTTACAAGATGTCCAACAATGCCTCTAGCCATAAGATAGGGGGCCAAGACATGCCCTGGGCTCACCCTGAAAAGTAAATAACATTAAAAAAAAAAAAGCTCCAAAGGTAGAGGAATGGTGGTTTGTCCTTAGAAGATAGGACTCAGCACAACAAGTAAATCTCAAGATCTAAGCTAACCGTTGTTCAGTGGATGAAAGTAGTCCTCGGTCCCTACATGGTTAGATCATGTAGGCAAAAGTATGTGTTAGTACATTTGAATGTACTAAATATGCTGGCATGCAATGTATATGACTTTATCAAACCTGCACTCAATGTTACATGACAAAGGCACACAATATAGAACGAAGTATATATCAAAAGAATTGTAATATAACAATATGTCATGAAATTCATGATGCATGAAATGCAAAATGCTTATATAAGAGGGGATGAGACCTTAACCGACATATAAGACCAAGCAAGTTATTACTTAGAATTTCGATGTTATCCCCACACCAAAAAAGAGGTGGTCCACAGAGAATAGACAGCTCATATGCTTTCTTACAGAGTGATACTAATCTTTTTTGTAGAAGTTGTTGTGTCTTTCCCTCATCAAGATTTTCAGTGGTCGAAGATACCCCTTTTAGAAACATATTTTAGTACCCAAAATGTAAAAGAATAAAGTATATGAGTGAGTTTCTATCTCTGGATATAAAATAAAAGTGTTTGACTTAAATTTATAGATGCCTAATAAGACCACATAATTGAATAATTGAAAGTTATTTCATATAATATGACCAAATTTAGAAATAAATTAATTATAAAATCTGGTCTTTAAAGTATTTTTTAACTATTACCTAAATAGATGTTGTTCAAATCCTAATACTTAAACTTGAAGTTAGACTTTAAATAATTATACTTCCATAATTAATAGAGTTTATGAAAGGTTACTATTGTTGAAGTTCATTTCCTTCTATACTATATGATCTACATTAATGGTGGGCATTTTTACTTTTTCCTTTTTTGATCATGTTTGGTCAAGCTGCTAAAAAAATATATACTTTTTATAAGTATTTTTATCAAAATATTCAGAAAAGTGATTTTGGAAAAAAGGGAATTTCTATTTAGGTAATTCATTTGAAAAGTAATTTTGATAAGTAAATTGTGTTTGACCAATTTTTTTAAAAAGTGCTTTTGAGAGTCAAATTGAGAAAATGTAACGACCCGGACCTAGGGCGTAGGAGTAACATAGCGAATAGGAATCCGAGAGTTTTCAAACAAGCTTCATAGCATCCACATACACATCATCAGTTAGGAAGCGTGTAATAAAGCAATAAAACATAGTACTAAGGGATGGGAAAGTATGACTCATGTTATGGGGATGTCATAGGGATACGGATTAGCATGATCTACATAGCACATAAGAACTAAGGGATAGGTAAGTATGACTCACGCTATGGGGAAAGAAGGACTTAGGACTTTTCATATTTTCACATCTCATCAAGAATGTATCATCATCTCTTCAATATTCAATAGATAGCCATAATCATAATGTCCATAAACAAATAGCATGACATAACACAAATATGTACATAGAGTCTACATGTTGTCCAATAACGCCTCTAAGTTATAGAATAGGACGGGGCCCAAGACATGTCCCAGGCTCACCCTCAAAGTAAAAACATAAGAGAAGCAACATAATAATAGACAGATGGATGGTGACTTGTCCTTGGATGATAGGGCTTACCACAACAACTTTCACAATCCGAGTTAACCTTTAAGAGGTGGATGAAGATAGTATTCGGTCCCTACATAGTTAGATCATGTAGGCAAAGAGTATGCGTTAGTATGAATGTACTAAGTATGCAGGTGTGCAATGCATATGAACTCATTAAACCTGCATTCAATGTTAGATAAAAAGGGCACATATATAGAAAGAAGTATATACACAAGGAAGAGTAATATATCAATATGCCATGAAATTCATAATGCATGAAATGTCATAATACTTTAACATAGTGGGGATGAGACCTCAACCGACATCTAGACCATGCGAGCTATTACATGGAATTCTGGTGTTTTTCCCACACCAAATAAGAGGTGATCTACTTATCAAAGGTAGACATACTTCTCCTTACGGACCTTCTATTTTGGAGAAGTAACCTTACCTTATGAGCACTCCCATTTCAAAAAGAATTTTTTTTCTTATTTATCATAACATAATTATAACCATACCTTATGGGCTTCCTATTTCGAAAAAGGTTATAATAAACATGAAACTATGTTTGACACATAGTTATGGGACTTGCGGTACTTGACCTTCGGAGATAGACCCCCTCTCACAAGTCCACTCGGTGCTAAGTCATCATTCCCGTTGTTCAGTGGATGAAAGTAGTCCTCGGTCCCTACATGGTTAGATCATGTAGGCAAAAGTATGTGTTAGTACATTTGAATGTACTAAATATACATATATATATATATATATATATATATATATATATATATATATATATATATATATATATATGCTTTCAAAAGAGGTATAAGTCTTTCAAATCATTTCAATGCATACTTGGGCTTAAAAGCCAAACATCTTCATAGTCGTACATACTTGGGTTAAAGAGCCAAATCATATGTCACACCTCAAATCCCATTAAGGCAGTCTGGCACCCGTAGCTGATAAGGATTGGGAGAACCAACCTGTACCCATGCACTTTCTATATGTATTAGAAGGCATTTCTACTCTCAACATGCTTTTAAGAAGGTAAACAGTAATAACAAGCCAAAAGGAAACACATATGTCTAGGCCGTTGGGGCCACGTTGTCTAAAATATGAGACATGACCACACTTTAATTTATATAGTCTACAAAGCCTCTAAATAAGAACAAGTATCTGATAAGGGTCGGGACAGGCCCCGCCTCAACTAACTGTACAACACAAATAATATAAGCTCTAGACATGCAAAGCCCCGAAGCAACCTGGAGCTTGGTAACCACAGCTGGATATCCTATACTCCAACTGGGGAGATCTACTAGCACCTGTACCTGCAGCATGAAATGCCAATCCCCCGTAAGGGACGTTAGTACGGAATAATGTACTGAATATGTAAGGCAGGAAATTCGTATATGAAATAACAACTCAAATAAAACTATACACTGATGTATGATAAGCG
>DF360917.1:1341-18725 GCA_000787875.1 Solanum virginianum | reverse complement strand
CACCTTTAGTTATATTGTGGGATCATATACTTTATGTTCTTTATCTCACTTTACCTTTACTGTAAAATCTGTGCACAACATGTACTGTAAAATGACTAACTGATCAGTGGTAAACTGTATCAGGTTCGTCCCTGGCTAGGCTCTTTCTTAGTCCCTCGGGCTGCCCCCCGTGATACGATCATCCCTGGCTAGGTGATTCTTCCACCCCTCGGGCTGCCACCTATCTATAAGCAATACACATTACCTTTCAATTACCTTTGAGATAGTTCTTATGGTGGTCACAATATTGGAGCTGTAAAACTGTGTAGGCAGCATGTGACATGTAGACAACCATACAAGACAATATGACAATGAAAAGAGTACGTTACATAAATAATGAAATGCATATGAGATGAAACAACTTATGGACTTTATTTGGCAACAAGAACCCATGTAACTTGGTATCCACGTATGTATGTAGCTTTCAAGGTGACTATGTATGGAAGCATATGAATATGTGAAAGAGTGTAGACATAATTAATAGTCATGTTAGAGTTGGTAAGTGCCTTTATGTGCCAAGGAAGACTCTAGATTTCATGCCAAGTAATACGAAAGCAAATAGCCTTACATACCTCGCTATTACCCTGAATAACCTTCCCTTCCTCCAATTATTTATCTATAATATAGTAGGTGATAAAATCAGCATTAGCATCCAATAGACACGACTTGGCAACCCATTCTTATAAAAAGCAACACACGGGCAGCAAACGAATAACTATAAACCCGAGAAACCTTTCTACCTCTAATTGTATTTTCTAATACACATTCTCATATATACATCATGTACAGCCTGTTTTAGAGCTATAACAGCCTACAAAACAGAATACACAACAAGTTTATACAACATACTAATGGACGACATAACGTTACATCCCTTCGCTACATTTCGACGTTGCAATTCCAAACCTATCCCAACTTTAACCAAACTGTTTTCAACACATTTATACATAATAACAGCCTTCAAATAATCTCAGAAAAGTATCAAATCAGTTATGAAAGACGTGAGGCAATAGCCTTATATACATCAGCCCACAAGTTTCAATCAAGAACACAATTACAACATCATATAAGAACTCACTTTGCGGACTGTACAAGTAGTGAAGCAGCCTGGTTATATCATTACTAAACCAACCTTTGTTAAATACATAAGTATTACTTCATAATATAGCCAACCAAAAATAGAAAAACCTCTTTATTAACAAGAAAAAGGCATCACAACGTTTCCAACATATGTTGTCCAACAATTTCAACATCAATATAGCCAACATAATATCTTGTTTTTCATAAGAAAACCATACTAAACACATAACTAAATATACTTACCTTTACCCTCAACATGTAGGGCTTCTCCAAGAACCCTTAAGGTCTCTGGTAGCTGCTTGAAAAATCAAGAAAAAGTTGAGAGGAAATTTGGAGAGCAATCTAATTTTTCTTGTGTTCAAGTTAGAATGACTTATGGGAGCTGCTTTAATAAGAGGAAATTTGGAGAGCAATCTGATTTTTCTTGTGTTCAAGTTAGAATGACTTATGGGAGCTGCTTTAATCCCTTTTTAAAGGGGAAATTTGACCTACTTACTAAGGAATTATCAGCCTTACATACTAAGCTGGTGATGCAGCTACTTAATCAATTTCACTTGGGCCTTATTGGGCTCCAAACAGATAGGCCTTTGCTGCCCAATTTGTTTTCCTTTCTCTTGGTTAGTTTTTGCCTAATTCATCAAGTGAGTTGTGATGTACTTGGGACCTTTTATATATTATTCTTGGGCTGAAAATATAGTCTATTTATGATGCTAAATCATAGTTTAAAGTTACACCCTTAACACTGATTTCATCCATAATCGAAATTGAATAAATTCGACGTCTGGCCTTATCTCCACTTAACTAGCAAGCTTAAGCTAAGCAAGTGGGTGACTCACCTGCTAGCTTCCTAAGTCCTACAAGCACCTCAATTCTGTCACCTTATTTAAGGTCTTAATCTCCTCAATTTGACACAAAACATGTATACACTCGACCCTCTTAAGCGTTAGATACACATATCGCCCTTTAACGCGAGACTCAAGCACTTTTAAAAATTGACATTAATTTGAAAGTCCATATCATGTTTTATGTGTATAGTACTCATACATGTAATGTGTGGGGGGTTACATCATACTTCAATTCGTACTTTCATGCATAGAAATAGCTCATTCACATATATACATAATGGTGTAAACACCCAAAGTTTGCTTAAGAACCATATCATAGACATTATGTGATCACATGTCATACCATACCCATATTTTCATCAAAATCATATTTATCAACATAATTGGGTCATAACCCACTTCATAATCTTCATGAAAATCAATGCTCATGTATGCATATGCCATGAATAAGGAGAGAATTGCATGGGTAATAGAGATTCTTACTTAAATCAACAATATAATATGAAATCCCAGTAAATCCATGAGTAAATTCACATTCAAATCATACTTTAAATTATCCATGCTTAAATCCAATATTTAAGGCGACATGCATATTCAAATCTTCATAATATCAATGTAATTCAACATATAACGGCTTAAATTACTTTTAAAACATCAATTAAACATAGCTCATATCTCAATTGAATCAAATAAACAATAATTTAAAGGACTCATATTCAAAGTAAGCTTAATTTCATAAATCAAGGAGTAAAAGAGTTTGGGGTCTTCATGATTGAAAATGATCATGAGTCAATCTCACATACCTTAGATAATTAAGAAGAGCCAAGAAGAAATTGATTGGAGAATAAGACCCTTCCTTGAGCTCCAAGCTAAATCTCCAATGGCACACTTGAGAGGAGTTCTTTAAAGGAAAGAGTTTGAATTTTCTAAGTATATTGAATGAATTTGAATAAGAATAGAGGATTATAGGTCTTTTCAGGAGTTTAGGATAGATTAGAAAGTCATAAACGTCCTTAAAAGTAACCAAAATTACAAGAAAGTCATTAATGAAATGAGCTTCAAAAAGTTACCAGGGCTCCCGTCAAAGAGCCCCAGGGCTCCCGTCAAAGAGCCCCAGGGCTCCCGTCAAAGAGCCACACGCCTCATGAAGAGGTCCACGGACCGTGTAATGGTCCGTGGTACTGATCTTGGCCAAAATTCTAGACAAGGTCATCTCCAAGAAAAGCATACAATCCGTGCAAGTGACTCAAGTTTTGAGATGGTGATTTCATACTTAGAACCACATTTTAGGACAAGGGCTTCACGAAACACCTCACCATAGCTCGTGGTGAGTTTCACGATCCCACGACATAAATTGCTCATTATTTCGATATTCTTAAGTCAAGATATGATGATTTTTGTGAAGTCGCATAAAGCTAAAATTACCGGCGAACTAGAAGTTAAAGGTAGTTTTCAAAAAAAAAATATCTGAGATAATTTAGGAATAATCTGATCATCATTTTCGCGTGAAACGTAACCCTTCGAGTCCACTTTTCAATGCCACAAACCACTTATTATTTCAATATACAGAAACCAAGAAATAAAGTTTTCTATAAACCTGTGCAAAGTTGATACAACCAGTGGAGAGCTGAAGTTTACTTGTTCTCGCAAGCCTATTCTTATGCAGCAAACTGATGGCATTTTATCTTTGACTTTGACATCTTTATATATACTTATGCACATGTGGTGATTAGTCCTTGTCTTGTTAACATCTAAGAGTGCCGAAGAGTAATTTCACGCGATAGCTATAGGCTAAGTAGAAAATATTCAATTGATTATTATAAGGAAAAGAAACTTTTCAACGGAAGTTTTGTGTTCTTAAACGTGCAACATGAAATGTTTAATCATTTTATATGACACGTGCAATCACTTTCGATGAGAATGGAGTCACAATTATTTCTACATAAGAGTGTTGGCTCTACCGATACTTCAAGCTTAGTCGTTAAAATTGTAACAAATCTACACTTCGATTAGCCTTGAAGTAGGGGGCATCTGTAGACACATAAATTTTAGTGGATTAAATTCATACAAAATTTGAATTTATATTCTTGATCATTTGGATTGAATTAATTAATTTGGGTTTCACAAATTAATTAGTCCATTTTATTAATTTCAAGTCCAAGTTCCTTTTTGTCTTGAGGCCTAAGCTTATGTCGCGTGTCAAGATGACTTGGCATTCCAGTCAAGTTTGAGACCAATAAGAGAATGACATGTGTTCTCATGATGTGGCAATCTTGGTCAAAATTCAATAACCGATCAAAAAATAATTTTATCACATAGTATTTGTGATAAGCTTGATGACTTACATGAACCAATCAGAAAAGAGCAAAAGAGTTCATCTACATTTGGACTGCCTCCCTCCTACAACTATTAATAGGAGGGTTACATAATTTTTTTAGGAGATTCTGCAAGTATTGAAGAAAAGCTACAACACCAACTACATAGCTCTTTGAAGAGGTGGTCAACGGAGTTCGTCCCGGATTTGACTTGAAACAACAAAGTGCTGCTAACAACCCCTCAGATCAAATGCATTTCAAGGAGGTCTACAATATCCCACATTCGAGAAATATGCTACTATTGGCTCTCGAATTACGGAAACACATCAGAAGAGAAGATTCAAGAGAACAACGAAATTATACTCATTAAAGTTTCATCAATAAAATTATCTTTTTTTTTTTATTTACTTTGATTGTAGTTAATTTTTTGCATTACGAAAATTTATTGTGAACATATACGTATGACACTAGGGCTTCATATCAGTCGGTTCATTTAGGTTATGAAAGTTATCGATTTTACTTATTGGTTATCGATTCGTAGAAATACCAAATCATTAAGATATCGGGTAATTGGTTATTAATTGTTATCAATTCAGTTATCGGGTTAATCGTTAACATTTTGCAATATTTATTTAATCGAGAATTAGTGTATTCAAAATCAGATTATGCCGATCGAGTTTGTTAACATCTTGAGATAGAGCAGCTATAGCACTAGATGTCAAAATCAACATTCAGCACTACAAGTATTCAGAAACATTTTGCACTAAATACGTATTACTTTTAGTTCTTTTTAGCTTCACTAAGTTAGCAATTAAAGCATATGCAGTTATGCATAGCAAAAGCTCATTGTCTCAGTTTTACTAAATTAATTTTGTACAAAAAATTTAGGCCATGCTTGGCACAATGCCACCAGTCTCTTAATTTGTACAAAAAACTAATTTTGAATGCAAACTTTGTATTTTGTCAAGCATGGCAACAACAAACAGTTGCTCATACTGAAGTTCCTAACTCTAATTACGTTCAAAACTAAACATGCTGGATAACTAAAAGACTAAAAAGGTCTAAATTAGTAAAATAACTTATCAGGTGCTTATGAGGTTATCAGGTGGCCCGAATTTTAGAAGGCTAAAATCGACACCAGAATCAGTTACCTGATATCCTGAATTTTTAAACCGATACCCAAATTGTTAAGTAAATATCCCAACCCATTCGCCTGGTAAACCATTTTTTGGTTTGAGTTATCGGTTTCAGTTTGGTTTTGAACAACTATATATGAGAGGCTCTGCAACTAACATCACTCTTCTCACTTCGTCTTTTTCCCCTTTACAGATAGGAAGATCAATCGTGAGTTAATTTTTTTGACCTTCATTGCTTCCATTTATTCAACTGCCTATAAAACATTGCTCACTCTAGATGTAGGCAGCAACGTTATCTCATTTTAAATTCTATGCTTTTTATTTAAAAAAGAGGCCAAGCTGTCCCCTTTTCTTCTTTTATGAAGAAGAGTTGAGCATGGAAATTTACAAAAGGCACACAACTCGCAAGCAAACCGATGAGGATTTACATGGAAATTTCTCTCGGTTATGTCTCCATAAGAAATTAACTTTTGAACTGGCAAATAGGTTGACGTGGGCTTACTTTGAAATCAACCTTTAGGGGTTTAAACTGGTATTTAGCTCATAAATTTTGCCTCGTCAATACGAACAACTTATACTCAAACATTGTGGTTGCTGTAGAATCACACGTGTTGGGCTTACTTTGCAGTAGCTCTCTTGGTAGTGGAAGAGTAGCAAGGTTAGGACTATACTACTAAGAGGAAGCTTGTTTGATATAACAAACCTCATCTTTTGATTTTGTTGGAGGAAGCAAGAACCGCTCATAAATTGAAACAGAAAGTTAAACTTGTTAGTAGGAACATAATTGTACAAGTCCTTTTGTTTTCTTTTTAAAGATTCTACTTCCTATAAACAATTAGTTGTTTCATAACTTGACATCTAAAGGTCATACTGTACATCTCAAGTAAATTACTTCTAGTTAAAAAGTAGTATTGATTGATGAGATTCGGAATAAAGTTAATGATAGGTTAGAGACATATTTTGAAATCTAAAAGAGTTCAAATTGAGCTGGACCAAAACAAGATACTTGGGGTGCAAATTCAGTATTGTGAGGAATAAAGTAGACATTAAAAAGTGAAGTTTGCCACTCGACCTATTCCCAAGAGAGAAAACTTTAAACATCTTAGGTCTATCATCCAGGGTAGTGGTGATATCGATGATAATGTCACACATCGTATTGGGGCAGCATGAATGAAGTGGAGGATTGTCTCTGAAGTATTGTGTGATAAGAAGATCGATACCACCTAAACTTAAAGGTAAAATTAAAAGAATGGTAGTTAAACTGTCATTGCTATATGGGGTAGAGTGCGGGCCTATAAAAAACTTACATATCCAGAAGGTGCAGGTTGCGGAGATGAGGATGTTGAGATGGATGTGTGGACATACCAGGATGATAAGATTAGGAATGAGACCATTCGGGAGAAGTTAGAGGTGGCCTCTGTGGCAGACAAAATGAGGGAAGCGAGACTACGATGGTTTGAGCATGTCAAAGAAGTGTTAACGCTCCTATTAGAAGGTGCGCGAGGTTGGATTTAGGGGTTACGCAGAGGGATACAGGTAGATCAAAAAAGCATTGGAGGGAGGTGATTAGATAGGATATGACAAAACTTCATCTCACCGAGGACATAACCTTTGATAAAAAGGAGTGAAGGTTCCGTATAGGGTAGAAGGTTAATAGGCTAGTAGGGGTAGGATGATGTTTGGCCTTATAATATAGTAGGATTAGCCGTGTCTTTATATTTGTGTTGTTATTGTCCGTCTTATATTTGTTATTTTTAATGTATTTATTATATGTTATCATTTGCTTTCCCCTTTAATCATTTTTTTCATAACTAGTATCTTCTACTTTTGGGACCTAATAATTTTTAGATGAGGGTCTTCCAGAAATCTATCTCTATGAGATAGTGGTAAGGTCTGCGTACATTTTACCCTCCCCAAACCGCACTTGTGTTATTCCACTGGGTATGTTGTTTAAAAAGTCAACAAATTTGAACATCTACTAATTACATTTTTAAAGAGATTGGCCTCCTGACTCTCCAATAACCTTCATATTTTTCTATCCGAGGTCATATTCTCAGTCACCTCTATCGACTAGTCTTTTACTCTAATCTTCAATCTTTGTACCTTTTCTTTAAGGACATGTCCTCGACAAACATCTACCAATTAACTTTTTACTCTAATTTTTTGTATTATATATCTTTCTATCTAAGATCTTAGATAAAGTTGCACACATTGTTTTATTTAATTATTTTCTATTCTTCTTTAGTTTACCTCTAAATAATTGTAACAAAAGCTAAACTCGTTGAAAATTACCATCTTGAAATGCTTTACATTTCATTCTTGATATGACGAAGTAAGTTTTGATTACATTTCAGCAATTTCTTGGTACAATTTCAAAATAGTTACATCTCTATATATATTATAAAGGAGAATAATCTTGTATATGGTTAAGCCAAGTAGTAAACTATTAAAAAGTCACTTAGCAATTTTAAGACAACAAAATTAATAAATATGATAATAAAATCTTTTAATTAAGAAATTAAAAATAATTGAATTAGCAAATACATTAAATTTTTAAAAATAAAAGAAGAAAAAAGAAATTATATATAGAAAACGAGAAATATAAATATATGAAAATTATTTAAACTACTATGTATATAAATGGTAAAAGTCAGAATATAATTTTAAATTAAATATTACCATGTATATACATGAAAAAAATCATAATATAAATTTAAATTAAATATTACCGTGTGTATATATGTGTTAACTTATATATTAAATATAGGAACATGGTAATTATATATATTAAATTATATGTATAGGATATTTTATTCTTCATTATTGCTATATTATATATAATATAAAAAATATTATCTATACATGGTAACCATATATATATATAAGGATAATTATTTTGGAAGAGTAATTTTATTTTTGAGCAATTCTTTTTAATAAAGTTTTTAAAAAATATTTTAAAATATTGATAAAAATACATAAATATCAATATAAGAGTAAAAAGGATGTCACATCATATTTTCTATTTTAGCTTTATTAATACATATAAATATTTAGTAGAAGCAATTATCTAAAACTTTAAAAAATTATAATTTTAAGACAATAAAATTAATAAATATGGTAATAAAATCTTTTAACTATTTAAACTACTATGTATATAAATGGTAAAAGTCAGAATATAATTTTAAATTAAATATTACCATGTATATACATGAAAAAAATCATGATATAAATTTAAATTAAATATTACCGTGTGTATATATAAATAATTGAATTAGCAAATATATTAAACTTTTAAAAATAAAAGAAGAAAACAGAAATTATACATAGAAAGAGAAACATATGAAAATTATTTAAACTAATATGTATATAAATGGTAAAAATCAGAATATAATTTCAAATTAAATATTACCATGTATATACATGAAAAAAAAGCATGATATGAATTTAAATTAAATATTACCGTGTGTGTGTGTGTATATATATACACACACTTATATGTGATATTTTTTTCTTCATTATTACGATATTTTATATAATATAAAAACTTTTTATCTATACGTGGTAACTCTATGTATATATATCTATATTATATTAAAAGCGTGAAGACCCTTAAAAATGTTGATTGAACTTTTTGCCCCTCATTGAAAGATTCCTCTTTAGACAAATTAGTCTTTTCATCATATTTTTTTAACTATATATTTTTAACTATTTTAATAATATTAAATATAAGAAAAATTAAATTTAAAAAATTTTCTTATTATAGTGGAATCCCGATACATTAAATAAAAAGAATTTTCTTATTATAGTTAAATCCCGATATAAAGAATCTTTTTTCAATTAAAATAGCCCAAAAAAACTTTCAAATAATAATTACTAAAAAGTTTTTTTTAAAGGAAAAAAGAAAAATGTATTAATGAAAATTTGAAATAATAATTAAAAAAGAAGTTTCTTTGTTTTTTTTTAAGGAAAACGTGAATGCGGTGGAACCGCCTTTAGTTAAAAAAGATTGTTTCCTTATTTAAAGGGGACAAGCAAGGTTCTTATTTTCATGGAAAAAAGAAAACATTTTAATGGTTTTAGTTTAAAAAAAAGTTTTATTTTTTAAGGGGAAAATTGGGAATTGATTTTTTTTCAAATAATAATTTATAAAGAAAATTAAGGGGAGAACGTAATTTAAAAAAAAAAATATTAAAGGGAGAACGTAGTTTGAAAATAGCTTACCATCTTTTAATAAAAGTTCTTCTAATTTTGCCATGAATTCTAATTATATGAGGAAAGGTTTTGCCCTAAATATAATAACATATTATTTTTTTCCCTTTTTGATTTATAACTTCTCTACTTCTATAAAAACACCTCAATTTCAACTTTTGATTCATCAATCATTCATCAATCGATAATTCGACTTCCATCTTCTTATTTTATGTTTTCTCCCGAACTTCAGTTTGATTCTCAGTTTGCTTATATTACACACTCACTTTTTTAAATATTAGATTAGGACTAAAATTTGTCATGACTTTGAACCGAGATGTGTAGTTTATTTAGTATAGCATATGTTTCTTCTATTGATAAGTTTATTTTCTATACAACTTGTGAATTTACATAGTAATTCTTGTGAAGATTAGTATCTTCCCAAAGATAATTATATAATTTCTTTTGTTTTTTGGTTGCAATTTGTTTTACTCTTTTTTTTTAATACATGCATTCGATTTCAAGACGATACTATATCGCACCATTATGTATATATAGTGATTTCCATTGATTCAGTTATTGCTCTTTCTCAATGAAAAGAGGTTTTTTATTAACTTTTTATTGTTGAATTACTTTTTTGTATGTACATTCTCAATTTTCATCTAATATCCTGAAGTTTCTCTTCATAATATTCTTCTTTTTTGGGGTATAGGAGGATGTTCGAAGAGCAATATATTAATATAGTAATTAGTAGTTGACGTCAATTTGTGGTATTCTACTTGATATCTTTGTACCTTTATACAATCAAATATCAATAATTATAAATACATTATAACTAAATTCATCATATTTATACATTTAAAAAATATTGAAATTTAATCATTGCATCAATATAATAACATTCATTGTCATTATTTAACAAATATTGCATTTAGTGTAAGGTTAATATTTTCTTAGACATGTTTTTCTTCATTCATTTTATATCGATTAACGCAATGCACACGTGCAAATGTTATTTGAACGTTTTGCCCTTTGCAAATGTTGTTTGAATTTTTTGCCCTTCATTAAAAGACGTCGCTTTAGACAAAATCATTTTTTCATCTTATTTTAATTATTAGTTTAATAGTATTAAATATTAACTATAATAAAATTTTGAAGAATGTTTTCCTAACTAAAATAGACTTAGTCAAAAGAAAAATAGTCAAAAACTTAAAAGCAATTTAATTTCCATTTAAGTTAAAAATGCTAGAATTTAGGAGTAGAACTTGTGTGAAATTAAAGTCAATTTAGTTAATTTTTTTGAACTAAAATAGACTTAGTCAAAAGAAAAATAGTTAAAAAAAAATTTCAAATAATAGGCAAAAAATGTTTGAAAAATATCCCATAAAAATAGGCAAAAAAAAAAAGTTTCAAAAAAAAAGACTCCAAAAATACTAAAAAAGAAGGTCCAAAAATTTCCTTTAAAAAAAATTGATTAGGTTAAAAATAATTTAATTTTCCTTTTAAGTTTAAAATCTTAGAATTTTAGGAATAGAATTTGTGTGAAATTAAAGATAATTTAGTTTTCCTTTTAAGTGAACAAGATGTAACAACCCGTGAAATTATCGAAATATCCTTAAAATGAAATTGTGTGCATAACGCGTCTTCCCAAGCTCCGATGGAAAATCCAAGACCAGATTTGCGATCAGCACGAAAAACTGGGTGGGGAAGTGGTCTCGACCCATTTTTATAGCAATTGGATCGAAAAATAATTTTTCAATTCAAAAACCAAGACGGTAAGGGTACGCGTCAGGGCCGCAACGCGGACCTGTCGCAGTTGCGACCCTGACGTAGACCCACACTTATATTATTTTTTTAATTTTTGATGGAGGTTAAATTTCTGAAATTATGCAGGTCCGCGTCGCGGACCTGGTCCTCCGACCTATTCCACCTAAATTCAAAATTTTAAACTTTTTAAGGGGCATTCTAGACTTTTTCCCACCTCTTCTAGACTTAATTCACGATCAATATAAGTTATTTTTGGCCTAAAAGAGGGTTTCAAAACCTATTCTAAAAGTCCCTTATGCAAAAACTAAGCAGAGACCTTGAGCGAATAAGAGGAGAAAGAGCTAGGGTTCAAAGGATTGAGGCTAATTCTTAAGAAGATGATTGTCAAACTCTATACTAGGTATGTAAGGCTAAACTAAAAGCATGGGATTGTCCTTCCATGTGCCCTATAGATGGTCATAGATGAGTTGAAAACCCTGAGTCCTTACACATGTTTTCTTGAAGTATTGTCTTGATTAAATTATTCTTGGATTAAGTATTATTGTATTAATGAGTTTTCTATATACAATCTTCTTGAAGTTAAGAAATTGTTGAATGTGTGTTCATATGTTCATTCACATGAACCCTAATTGAAGACTTTGGTTGCTTTTATGCATTATTTTGAAAACTGAGATTTGATAGTCATACTGAGCATATTAAACACTAATGATTTCTTTTAGCATATTTTATGGAGTTTTCATGAATATAACTTTTGAGCATGAATAGTGATTTAAGAAAGAGTTTTGATGGTATGCAGAGATTATTTTCTTTAAACATGAGTATTTCTTTTAGAAAATACTTGACATTCTAATGAGTTTAGATTGGATTGAGCATTGAGTCTACATGATAATCTAAGTATATTTTCTCATAATAAAATCATTGATAGATGATGGTGATAGTTGACATGAGTCTTAAAAGAGAATTGATTTGATTGATGAGTTGTGCATGTTTTAGTCTTGCGAGTATTATTGAGCACCGAGTTGGATGAGGAGCCAGAACTGTGTTTGCCAACGTAGGATAGTCGTGCAGCACGTTCTAGCGACTCTTGTCCCAAAAGTTAGACATTCTCTTTGGATCCAAGAGAGAGAGATATAGAGACACTACGTCCTTTACCATGGCAAGTTTAGGACGGACGTGATAACAATGCCAATTCGTTGTGCCCTACCTAACTTAAAGGTGGCGCAATAGGATAGATGTCGATTAACAGAAACTCCCAAGTAACATTGATTGAGCATGAGATTTCTAACAGAGTCATTCTTTCTTTTCAAATGTATATTCTAAAGAGCATGATTTAATTTAAACTTGCATATTTTACTGAGTTGAGATGAGTTGGGCCTTTTGAGTTAAGTTGATGTTATTCCCATACTATTCTACCTGTTTCGATCTCATTCAGCTATCCTACATACCAGTACATTCCACATACTGGCGTCCCCCTCTGGGATTGCAATGTTTCATGATGTAGATATAGGGGATCGAGATCATTAGTAGGCACATCATTGAAGATCTTTGGACGTTCAGCAGATTGGTGAGTCTCCCTTACTTCGGAGGATCCATTATGTTATTTCATCTTGCTTTAGAGTTAGATATGGATTAACTTTTTATTGATTGAGGTAGCCATGAGTCTGTCATTGGTACCACCTAATAGTAATAGAGACTTCATAGACTAGAGTCGGATTGTTAATTGATAAGACTGTGAGCTAGTTCTCTTCTACTAGAATTTTTATATATGATACTGTTTTGAGACTAAGTGAGAAGTGCCCGTTTACTTTCGTTTGTTGTTCTGGTGATTAGTAAAATGTATGAATGAATGAATATGATGAGGCCAAGGGGTTCACTTGGAGACTAGCAATAGTCTCTGAGTGCCTGTTACGTGTAGGGTACCCTCATGGGGCGTGACAAACTTGGTATCAGAGCACAAGTTTAAGAGTCCTAGGGAGTTTATGGAGTCGTGTCTAGTAGAGTCCTTATTATTGGTTTGAAGAGCTCCACATCCATAATTTGGAGGTTATAGGACATTTAGGAATTGTTTCCCTACTTTTAGATTCTAAATCGTACGATAGAATCAAATTTTATGAAAGTTCTTTTCTAAGTCATGCTTTACATGTTTGTAGACTATGTCTTCTAAAATGCATCGTGTACTTGAAGAATACCATCAGAACCGACAAGCTTGAGCCTACTACTCAGCTTGTTATGCATAGTTGGTGGGTAGAAGAGGACAAGGAGAGTGAGATGAAAGAAGCTTGGGGCGAGGAGGGAAATAGGTTTCCCTTTCTGCAAAGACCTTGGAAGTATATACCACTACTGGTGAGTGCACCCATGTTCGATAGTGGATATAATTTGAGGCCGAGGAGAAACCAACCTTTCAAAATTTGGAACCCTTCATCCCTGGGAAGTGTGGCTCGAGGCCGTAAAGGAAAGCCACCATGTGGAAGGTGTGGCAAACTTCATTTGGGGCACCATTGATTAGGCATCGATGACTGCTTTAAGTGTGGCCAAAAGGGCCATTTTCAGAGGGATTGTCCGAAGTGGGCTAACCAAGCTCAACCCACTAGAGCTACACCACCAGTTAGGGGAAATCAGAGGGATGCTGCTTCTAGCACGAGTGAGGCCATAGATCAGTTGTGTGTCGCAGTAGTCGCTCAGCTTAGATAAATACTTTGGGATATTGTGATAGGTATAAGTTGAGTCTTTACTTGCTTTTGATGTTATCCATGAGATAAATGCTTATATTTCCAAGAAGTTTAATATTACCAACTAAGAGTGAGATTTGAGGTCTTGTAAAACCATAAGTAGAGTTATTACCTCTAAGCTAGAAAGATGATGAGGGAAAGGAGGAGACTGGGTAGTGAGAGCGGTGATTAATTGAGGCTTATAGTTAGAGTTAGGTAGCCATTAGGTAAGTAATGAGGTGAGGAGTCGATTTCTCTAAGTTGATGAAAGAGTGGTGAGTGCCCTATGATTGTCATAATGAGGTAAAAAAAAGTTAGAACATGCTCAAAACTAGAAAGAGGTCTATATTGATGTATTCGGATATTCGTATTAGTAAAGGCTAGAGTATAGATCTTGAACAGGGGAAAGAGTGTTTTAATGTGATAGATCTAACTTAGGCTCATGTTTGTGAGTGAGAGTTCATGGGACTTATCAAGTTAGGAGCTTAGTCAGATAAGGATATGATTGAATAGGTGAGTGGTACTGAGTTGTGAGGAAGAGATGTGTTGATTGAATACTCGCTATGAGATTTTAGTGGACTTATGTTCCCTAAATTCTTACCTAGTAGTTGTAAAGGGGTGTGATGTTGGAGAGGTATGTGATAAAGACACATGTTAGTATTAGACCCTAAGCTTAAATTTTGAGGAGTAGTATGAAAGAGGAGATAGTATCATGAGAGTGATAGTCTTAGTTGGAGATTATCTCTAAGAGGCTTGCTATAGTGTATGAAGATGCTAATTTGTAAGGAAAGTGATGTTATGGGTAGGGTACAAGTGCCCTTAGGTGAGACTAGTGAAACGAAGATAGCTCAATATATAAGAAGAGACTTGAGATGTGTATCCATGATTGTATAAAGTTGTGTGAAGCTCTAAGTTATGACTGCTATAAGAATCTAGGCAATATCCTTGAGTTCAATGTGGAGTAGGTGGAGGTAGCCATTCTGTGTCGTCCCGAGTAGCTAAGTTAATTGGGGTTTATGGATATATGATGAAGATTTTTCCATTATACTCTGAGTCTTATACAAATAGGTTTATAAGAGCATAGAAGTTGAGTGCTAGCAGGCAAAAAAAAGAGGTTAGATTGTAGGAGTCGTGGGAAGTGATTATGTACGCCATAAGAATAGCAAATATAGAGAGGATTTTCATAGAGATAGGAAGGAGCTGAGAGTGATATCATTGAAAAGAGTTTGAGTGGCTAGTTATATGTACGCAACTATAGCATAACAGAAGAGTTTAAGACATTCTTATGGATAGTAATTCCCTGACTGTGTGGAGATATGTGCTTATATCCTAGTACATAGTATTGATTCGCAAACTTAGAGAGACGACCCTTAAGAGCAAAGGGGGAGATGACAAAGTGGTAAACTAGAGTAGATCATGAGTCTTTGATAGAGATGGGCCGATCGAGATGAGACATCAGTTCTTGTTATATCATACGTTCCTTATTCTTCCGTTGAGGTGATACTCTCTTCACTTTGGTATGCGACTGCCACGCCTGTGGCCAAGTCCCATATACAACTTATTGATTGTTACTCGAGTTGTGAGGATGAAAAGCAATGAATTCATTCATTAATCTTGATCTTACCCCATAAATCAAAGAGTTTCCAACCCTATGTTGAAAGAGATATGACCTGAGTTTTGCACTACGTATAATTCTGTGAACTCAAAATGAGTTTTGACAGACAAGAGAGATTATAATCAATGAATGTTCTCATATAAGATCTCTTGATTGAATCATGCTAATGATCTTTCATTCTAAGCTCTTTGAGTAATCCAACCTTCTAGTCTTGATAGGAGTATTGACGATAGTTAATGAGTTATGGGTGATGGGAGAGAAGGAGAGCTCCTAAATTGTGACAATGGAGTTGAGTTTCTATCTTCGAGTTGATGTTCCTTTTAAGCCTCACTGTACTTGAGTATACAAGTCCTTGATAGTATTTGTGTCTAATAATGATGTTGGAGATGGAATTTAGACTTTAAATCTTGTGTTTGAAAGGATTGGTATTCGAGTAACTGGGTATTTGAGTTTTTGATGATATTCATTCTTATTTGGCATGGATGGGGTAGTAGTTTGAGGTTTCAACAAAAGGGGAGATGATGAGTTCCTCCAAGTCCAAATTATGATGTTGATAATAGTAGATTGAGAATGGGGTACATGAGGAGGAGTGAATGTAGCATTGTTGTGATATGGTGTTAAACTTGTGTCATGTAGAGATAGAGGTAGGAAGGGGGAGAGAGATGAGACCCTATGATATGCAACAGATAGGTAAGAGTATGTGGGTGTGACTTTGAGTAAGAGTTCATTGAATGGTGGAGGTAGAAGTGTTAAGTAAGTTTGAAGGTTCTAAGACATAGTTGAAGTGTTAGAGGGATAGGCTTGAATGCATGGTTATTATTATGTAAGTATTGATGATAGAGTATTAAAGACTTCGTGATGAGGGTTTCAAGTAAGGATAGGGGGTAGTGAAGATGACTAGGGATCTCTTAAGGAGTGTCCCTGAGAAAGTATAGAGTTGAGTATTGAGGGTTAAACTTATATGGATATGATCATCTTAGCAATAGCACCTTGAGGCTCAAAGGTAGGCTTGAAATGGAATAAGAGGATTTGAATAGGTAAAGTCTTGAATAGAAGCTATGAGCCTAAGTTGATGGAGTAGAGTGTCGTGAAAGGGAGCTCAATTGAGATGAGATCCTAAGCTTGAGAGTTGTACTTAAATTCTTATGTATCGATGGTCTCATTCTCCATTAGAGTTTCGGGTTTCCTTCTTGAGTTTGAACATCTGATTAACGAGGTGTTTAAACAATTTGAATTGACTGAGTTGCGACAATCCATTCGTGCTTGATGGTGAAAATGTCTAAGAGAATATCTCTACTCTTGATCTGAACCGATTTGTCTATTCTTAGTGACTTGTGACTATCCAGATTTGTTGATTGAATATTGAAAGAAGTCTTGATTGTCATTCGTGCTTGATGATGAGAGTGTTGAAAGGAATGTTCTTCCCCCTGACTTAATTGATCATCTTTCCTTGAGTTGATTGTCAATTCATGCGTCCGAATAGAGATTGTTGATAGTGATGAGGAGTCGAAAGTATGATTGACTGATGGGAGTGCCAAGATGAATTCTGAGTCTATTCATGCCTTAAGATCCACCTTACTCATCATTCGAGAACGAATGATCCAAGAGGGAGATAATGTAATACTCCATGAAATTATCAAAATAACCTTAGAATGAAATCATGCACATAACACGTCTTCCCAAGATCCGAT
>DF360918.1:71543-88939 GCA_000787875.1 Solanum virginianum | reverse complement strand
AATCACACTTGTTCAAGATATAGAAGAATGATCTTGTACATATATATATATCTACATGTGTATACATAAAAGAATTTACACACATACAGACTTTACAATTGTTCAACTCTTTTTTTTAAAAAAAAAAGCCACTTAGGTCCCAAACCTCCGCAACCACTCCAATGCATGAAAATATGGGTTCTAACAGTAACGACAATTTTAACATGAGTTTCAGGAAAATAATGCATCACAACGTGGAGCTCTCTCTTAGCAGTGAGCTTGGACAAATTTTTCTGAAGAGTAATATCAATCTTTCTAGTAAAGGTCAAGAATCTACTCTCAATTCCATCTCTACCTATATTTCACAAACATATCATTCAACCTGTCTTTCATTTCCGTCGATATGTCTCAACTCAATTAATTCATTTCATTACCTCTAGAGACAAAATGCTTGCTAGTTTCACTTTTATTAAACCTTTCTTAGTTGTATTGATTGGTTAGGACAAAATTAGCTACTATGTCAACTTCTTTGCTCGAAGACTTTTTCATTATCTCCGGTCAAAGAGGGGCAAACTGTTGACACTCGATTTTATCCCTCTTTTCTTCTAATTTATTTTCTCAAGCTTCTAAATTGCTAATAAGTCAAATACATTATATTTTACTACTATTTTTGTCCATCCTTATTGTTATTGTCTATATCCATTAGATACTATTACTATTATTCTTATTTTCACTATTTTTAACATAACATCTGCTTGAAGACTTTTTCATTATCTCCGGTCTTTTTTACCGTTATCATCTTCTTTTAAAAAACAATTATACTTGCCAAATCAATTATAACACGATATTTATATTTACAATATTTTTGAAATTATTAATGATAAATTATATAATATTTGTACTTTACTTTTTATATTTTTATTATTAATTTTTATCATGCAACATATATCGTATCAATTATAAGATAGAAACTTAAAAGAATTAATCTGAAGTAAAAAGGGGCTATAAGTCATTAGCACACAAAGAAATTCAAAGTATACCAATTTGTTCAGCCCAGTTTTTTCACCTTTTTTAAAAAATACAACCCAAATGAGCAGTCCAATACCCAAAATAAATCAGCCCACAAAAAGGATCCAAAAGCCCCAAATACAGCAGCCCAAGACCCCAAACCTATCATGCCTCTTAACTACCCAAAATACCCTTCTATATTTTAAATTACCAAGGGTTTCAAGTCCTCTAGCAGCCACACCTCAGCCTCTCTCTTTGTCTTCCATTTTCAGCAAACCGACGAGCTTCACCAACTGTGGACAGATGGCTTTCATTTTCATTGAATCCACTTTACGTGAAAAGATACAACATCTAGCTACTCCCATCATTTGAGTTTGAACGGTCATTTTAATTTCAAAATTCCGCTCAAAGGCTCACCTTAGATGTCCTCTTCTCAACTATAAATATTTGCATCTTGATTCAGCTTTGGAGAGGACTTTTCCACCATTGATACTCGCATAAGCATTGATATTTTACTCTAAAATATCTCATCTTTGCCTATCTTTAACCTCTGCTGAGATTCTAGTTTCAAACATATCCATGTTTGTCATTGTTCGAGCATAGATTCGCAGACCGCCCGCCCCAGTTCGCTGCCCCCAAGCAGGTGAAAACATTATCGTTTTCTCTACTTTATAACCTTGTTCTCTCTGAGTTTTACCTAGAAAGTATGCTATTATTCGATTTTTATAGTATGTGAAGGTGTGTGTAGATGTTTTAACTCATGTTTGAGGGACCTGCAAATCTGTTTTAAGATTTCTGTGAAGAAATCTTTGTACCGATAACATTTTTTTAGCTTGTCGAATCCATTTATTATTGTTGGCAACTCGCTCTGTTTTTTCTTTCACCAGTATAATATGAATTTTTTTTTGATATGCATCTGTTCTTCCTACATTTTCCTATAGTTGAGTCTAGTATGATATTGAGTTGGTTTAGCTCGAAAAGGAGATATAATTTGGGGTTATTCTGTTGACTATCACTGAAGGGAGTTTGCTATTCGAGTCTTGTTCATTGGGGGTGTGTGTTAGATGTTTCTGTAATTCATAATCAAAGTGTGACCTTCGTAGTTGGTATTTATGAAGAACTTTACTTTTTGGAAGCTAGGAAGCAAGCTTACAATGGGTGAATAATGTGCCAAATGTAGTTGTTGTGTTTTCTTAGTTTTACTGCTTGAATCAAATTTGTGATGCTATTTTACTTATATGTTTCTAGTAAACACATGTGAGTTCCATAATTTTTCAGATTACGGGGAAATTTTGCACGAAACTTGATAGTTTGTGGCTTTACTTTCTATTTTGAAATTTCCAGTTTGTTAAATGTTTCCAGCCCTTTTTATACTCTAAATGAGATCCATTTCTTGTAGCATGAAGTCCTTGTCTAATTGATGTTTTGACATGAGATTGACATATGTTTTCATATAAGTGCTGCCCTATTAGTTATTCATGCATTTTTTAGATTATGTCTAGTTGAGTATCAACACCTATACTCCTTGTCCTTTATCCATTTGTGTTTTAATGGCTGACTAGTCCAGGTCTACCAGACTCTGGTAGAAATATTTGTCTTCCTATCATAGCTTTTCATGTTACTTGCTCTTGAAATGTCATTCAAATTGGAATTGTTCCTTCTGGATATTTCCCATTCAAATGCCATAGTTCTCTCTTCAACATCGTCCATTGGTAATTTTATCTTGTCTAATTGTCTTCTCTTTATTTGCATGAACACCTGAGATGCAAATGGAGTCTGAATTTGGGACTCCCGCAAATTAGAGTCTCATGACTCGTCACCACCATATCCGTACATGGAGTCAACATCTCAGACTATCTCAAATAGCAAGCCAAATACAGGGACCATGCTTGGGAGTCATTCATAGCCATTATATTTGATCATTTATCATCTATTTACTTTTTTTTACAATATAAATTTGCTTGTATTACTTAAATATGTTATCACTCTTGACTCACATAGTTAGTAATAATATAAATTTTTGGGTTTGTGCACCCCTAGTTAGAAATAAATCATTCCCATGACATTAACTTTTGTTATATTTCTTAAAATAAATCAATATTTGTTCTTAAAGCAAAGCTACTTAAAAAAATATTTTTCAAAGCATGAGTATTATTTGCATATACAAAATTATTTTATTAGTATGCACCATTTCCTCAAACAAAAATATTGTTTTATCATTTTTCCAAAGAAAAAATGCAAGTTATTTCAAACACGATAATTTTTTCTTAGTTTTAAGTAAGTATTTTTTCTTGATTATTTAATACTTTTTAGCATTTAAATTAGTCATAATTTTATTAACCTAAGTTTGGTTGGTAATCATTTTTAATGAATCCTAAAAGATGTTTAACCCCTTCCTTTTAGGATAAATAGGACTATTATCTAGAATCATATAGGTTGAGTAGACCTTAGAATAGAGTTAACTTTAGCATCACTTTAGAAAAAATAGGTATCCTAATTTAACTTAAAAATAATTAGGTGGTGACTCCTTAAGATAATAATTTAGGAATCACCAATATGTTGTACACTGTTTGACCTTGAGTTAAAATAGGGTATAATAGTTCTCACTTTTGTAATCGATTATTCAAACCTCTCCTTGAAAGGTATGGTGTGAAGCATCGAGTGGCAACCCCGCACCATCCCAAACAAGTGGGCAAATGAAAGTATCAAATAGGGAGATAAAGCAAATCTTATCCAAAACGGTGAATGTGAATCGCACTGATTGGTTGAGAAAGTTGGACGACACCTTATGGGCCTATCGCACGGCTTTCAAACCTACAATCAAAATGTCTCTGTATCAATTGGTGTTTGGGAAAGCGTGTCATATACCAGTTGAACTTGAGCACAAGGCACTATAGGCACTAAAGAAGCTAAATCTGGACTGGAATGAAGCAGCAACATCTAGATTAATGTAAGTAAATGAACTTGATGAGTTTAGGCTGCGAGCATATGAGAGCTCTATACTGTACAAGCAACAGATGAAAGTTTAACATGATCGTAGAATTGAGAACCGCCAATTTGCTCCAGGAGACATAGTGTTGCTTTACAACTCTACGTTGAAGTGGTTTCCCGGGAAACTCAGATCCAAGTGGATGGGACCTTTTAGGGTGGTTCATGTTTTTAGTTATGGAGCCATCGAGTTAGAAAGCAGGGATGGTAAAATTTTCAAAGTCAACGGCCAGAGGGTCAAACTGTACATGGGCAATGTAGAAGAAATCAAGATAGTGAAAGATTGAGACCTTGAAGAGGCATGAGTACAAAACACTTCCTTTCGTGCCACGACAACAAATTAGGCGCTTCTTGGGAGGTAACCCAAGGTGTGCTTCTTCTTCTTGTCTTTACTTTGAGGGCAAAGTATTCTATTTTGGTGGGGTGTGAAAAGTTATGGATTAAGGTGAAGTCTGAGTAGCCTCAAGTCCATAACTTCCCTTACTTTTGATCCTAAGGTATCCTTGCCGTGATTGTTCTTCCTTGTGGATGTTTAATTTTCTGTTGAACCGACATATTTAGGTAGTGTAGATAATTACATATATAATAGTATTATCTATTGGCATATACATAGTCTTTAAATACTTTTTGAATGATTTGAAAATTGGGTATCCTCCAAATTTTTGAAATTGTGATTATTGATGCAACCATGCATTTTGATTATCTGGTGATGTTTGTTCTTACCTTGAGGCTTGAAGTATGACCTGCGAGTCTATACTTGATTGTGTGTATAATGCCATGTGTATTTTTATCTTATTTTGTTGCATTCATGCATCGTGTATGGACTCAGAACTTGCCTTATTACTCTAAGATTGGTTTGGTGATGTGGTTGAGTTGGAGGGAATCTTAGGCCCTTGTTTTGTCATAGAATCCACTCTTGCCTAAATGACCTACCAAATGAGTGAGTGAATCCCTTTTTCCAAAGTTTTGAGCTTCTCATATACTCATTCTTTCTTGACACCTTGCTAGCTGAACCTTGTTTGATTAAATACCTTGATTTTTGTCCAGGTCTATCCTCTAACATGTGAACCTTGATTGAGGCTATAAGCCTAAGTTGAGGGTGGCTACAGATTGTGTCGCTCGTTTGGGGAATAAATATTGTGTACTTCCTCAGGCTAAAAGCCTAAGTTTAAGGTGACCCTTATTGTGGTAAAGTAATAACAATAAGGTGGTTAATTGGGAAATAAAGAAAGAAATAAAAAATCATGAGCCCGGGGAGGAGAAAGAAAACAAAAGTGCCTTGAATTGAAGGAAATAGCAAAAATGAGTTCAACAATAGGGCACAGCTGAAAAAAGAGAATGAAAGCACCCGAGGAAAGCTTGAAATAGGAGAATAAGGGTGGATTTAGTGAAAATGGTCGAGTTATGAAGGTAAAAATGTTGGTGAAGATGGTTCAAGGATAGCTTTTAGTCGCTACTTGCCTAAAATGCCATACCAAAGCCCTCTGAACCTATGTGACAAGCCATTAAGTCCTAAAGTGATCCAAATCCACTTGGTCACCAAATCGGAAGTTAAGTATAGATACAAGCCTATGGTGTTAGTCATTTTGCATGAATTTGAATTGTGAGAGTGAGAATCCTTGCTTAGTCCCTGAATTCTAAATGCCTTCTCAGTGAGTAAGAGGGACTTCTTTTCTGCGAGGGCATTTGCACTACGTTATTAGCATATGACTACACCTGTGATTATGGATGGTTAATGCTCCTTAGCTTATCATAATTGGGTTGCGAAATGCATCTTTATGTTCTGTTTTGCTTAGTAGCTTTGCAATCTTGTTTTGAAAATAAAAGTTGGGTACCTAAATTAGAGTATGTGATATATATGCCATTAGTGTAGCTGCTATGTGTTCCTCATTGTCTGCTTAGACTGAGTCGTCGCTTGAAGACAAGAAACAATTCTAAGTTGAGGGTGTTGATGTGTTGTCAAAATACCGCACATTTGATGTCTAAAAGAACGAATTTTGTGAGTTCTTAGTGCGACTTTTTGTGATTTTTATATGTTTTTGGGTTGTTATTGCAGATAAGGTAGGTTGGCATGATTTTGGAGAAAAATTGTAGATTTTGCTGAAGTCCAAGACATACGAGCTCACCTACGAGTCGTAGCCCAAACTATGAATCATAGGGTGATCTCGTAGCAAGAAACAGATACCAAAAATCAAAAATTTTCTAAGTGGATCTCTGCCTTACGAGGCCATCCTATGAGTCATAGGTCTTGATACGACTCGTATAGGTGGACTCATAATAGAAAACAGAGAGCCAAAACTTTGGGCCAAAAATTGGAGGCCTAGATTATGAGAGAAGCATACGAGTCGTAGCCCATGAAGTGACTCATACCAGCTAAGTCCAAAATGTCAAGAACTTGTTACGACACCCCGATTACAACTTGTAGGTCACCCTACGAGTCATACTTGTGAGGCGTACCAGCTGCCAACTATTTTTCTGTGTAATTTTTAGGGTTATTTTGTAAACACTACAAATACATTAAGTTAGGGTTTTAAAAATGGATGAAGGGGATTCCAATTAAATATCCTCTTTGAATATACTCTCAAGAATATTTGTAGGATTTTAGCTTAGATTTTTATTTTCTCTTGGAAAACCCACTTTGGGTTGTACCAGCTAAGTCCAAAATGTCAAGAACTTGTTACGAGACCTCGATTACGACTTGTAGGTCACCCTACGAGTTGTACTTGTGAGGCGTACCAGCTGCCAACTATCTTTTCTATGCATGTTTAGGGTTATTTTGTAAACACTATAAATACATTAAGTTAGGTTTTTAAAAATGGAGGAAGGGGATTCTAGATATTGAATATCATATTTGAATATAGTCTCAAGAATATTTGTAGGGTTTTAGCTTAGATCTTTATTTTCTCTTGGAAAACCCACTTTTGGGTAGCAAATCCCATATTGTATTCATTCTCAATATATCAAGCTTGTGGTTTGCTACTTGTGGTGCTACCACTCCTCATTGCTTTGGGTAAAACTCTCAACTATGTCTTGTCATTGCAATTTTTGTTGGTTTTGCTTTAGCCATTAGTAGCTAAGTAGCTACAACTTGCGTGTATTTTTTATTTTCTTTCATTTTGATTGTTGTTTGGTGGTGGCCAACACTAAACCCTGCCTGCTATCACGATCCCGACCAAGGTACTGACGAATAGGAAAAGGGAAGTGGATGACAATATTCGATTGATATGTTCTCGTCTAGTCAACCAAACCTGACTAAGGGGAGCTTGACTGGGACAATAGATAATGATTAGTTGGCACACCATGGTTGCCAACTAAGTGGCATAGTGAAATTCGACTTTCACCTTAACAAGAGGGCTGGAAGAACCTAAGTTAGCATCCTGTATGCGAATTTCTAATTGTAGTTATGTTGTCTAGTGTAATCGAGTCAACGAACCATGGGGAACACAATTCCAAGTTTTCCCTAAAATTGAGTGTTTTCTCACGTCGTAGTATAGTGTTTATTTCTGCTTTTGCTCTTGAATCATAACCTCCTATTTAGATATTCTAATTATAGATATTTGAAATGATTGATAGTGAATTGTTGTATTGAAACCCTGTATTCCCTGTGAATTCGACACTAACCTTTGGTTATATTAATTGTTGACAGCGACTGCTTTTTTATTGGAGCGTGAACATCATCAGTCACCATGTAGGAACCGGAGTCCCACTTGATCATCCTCCTCCACGTGGCTAGTATCACATCTCTTAAACTATTTGGTGAGTCCTCCATTTCAGAGATGATGCTTATGGTCTTCTACTGTGTTCTAAGACTATCCTTTTTTTGTATATATATATTGACTATGAGGGTGACCCCGGTAGCTTGTCTTGGCCCCCGTTAAGTATCTAAGTTTTAGAGGTGTTGTTGGACATGTTTGAATTACGCTTTGAGCTTTGACTCTCTCTTGACTCTTGATGTTTATGACATGAGAATTGTCCGTTAGCCCCGTTTGTCCCTATCTACTATCTTATGTTATATTTTATTGCTTTCGCGACTAAGGATGTGTGTATGATATACTAAGAGGCTTGTTTGGGATCCCTTTGGGTTCCCTATTCGCCGTGTCACGTCTAGGCTCTAGGCTCGGGTTGTGACAATTCATGTCATAATCACATTCATACTTGAGAGCTTGCACTAGCATAATCATGTTCATATATGATCTTTTTCCAAAACATACTCGTACTTGCATAAACTTGATGCACGAGCATGGGTTCTTGAAATGTAAACTTGAAATGACAAAATTTAAATATATTCAAACATATTTTAATGGTTAAGTTCATTTGATCACAAATTGAAAGTACTCATGCATAAATTTCATAAACTCATTAGCTTGAAGATGTAGTGTCATGAAGTTCATTCAGTTTCATGACATTAGAGCTTAAACATTCACATATAAGCATAATAACACTATTTAGAAGATAATTTGAGAAACTTCAGTTCATGCATGAAAGCCCATGAGATTCATGATTTAAATTTTCAAAGAAGAGATGAAATTAGTTTGGCTTCATGGATGAAGTGGACCCATGAATCAAACTTGCATACCTTAGGTGTTAATTTCATGTCACAACCCAAGCCTCGGGCCCACATGCGATACGGTGAATGGGGAACCCAAAGGTACCTCAAACAATTTTCATAGCATACTTAAGCACATCCTCGATTAAGAAGCCTGGACCAATCATCAATAATTCTTGCTAAGGAGAATAAGGACTTAGGACGCCCTTTATGGGACAAGGGATAAGGAATTCCCACCATCTTAAGCACAACAGGTAATTCCAAGAGAAAGGTTGGATGGGATGCAATCTATGGGGGTACAAGGGCTTAGGATATTCACCAATTTATAATTATCATCACAAGTAAAAACAAAGCATGGGATACGAACCAAGGGGAAGTCTCAATAGGTAAATAAGTGTCACACAGATTATACATAACATGTCATCTAATAATACCTCTAGGCATAAGTATGATGGGGTTCAAGACATGTTCCGAGCTCAACCTCAAATATAAATATTAAAAGTAGCAATGTCATAACATTGGTAGATAAAAAATGGCTTTTCCCTCAAAATGGAAGACTTACAACAAGTTAAGTCTTCAAGAATCATACTAGACACAAGAGCTAGATGGGGAAGAGCTCTAGTGCCTATATGAATAGATCATGTAGGCAAAAAATGTGGGTCAGTACTTTGAATGTACTAAGTGTGCGGGATGCAATGCAATAGATCATAAGCCATAATAGACAAGATGCATAATCATAGCAAAGGCAATAAGTTCAATATGACATGTATGATCAATGGCTTAATTAAAACAGGCATAGGACAAAAAAACATAATTTCATGCATGTACATATGTGGGAGGAGACTTTAACTGATAATAAGACCGTGCGAGCTACTATATGGACTCCCTATGTTTTCTCCACACCAAAAAAAGAGTGTTCTACTTGTCAAGGTAAATCATATCCTCACCTTATGACACAACCTTTTCGATAGGTGTTACATGACCTAGTTAGATCCACTAGTATAAGTCCATTTAGAAAAATAATAATTAGCTATGGTCACACATAGTTATGAAACTTAAGACTTTTTATAAGGACCCTTTGAGTTGTGCCCTCACTTTAAGCATCATTCGGTGCTAAGACTAGTCCAGGGAATACATAAACATAAGAATAATCATAACATGTATAAGCTTATAAATCATAATATCATCATAAGGGTAGCTCATTAAAATCTTTGTCCCCTTCATGTGAGCATTTTCTTCATAAGCTGGTATATTATGACATGTCAAAAGAGCTTCATAATCCTGCATAATATTCATAGAGTTTTCATGGATTCATAACAAACTTCATAGCCCTTAATCATTCATAATATTTATGAACTTGCATGATTGGTAGCCGAGTCTTTCATCAACATAAGATAATTCATCATATAATCTTAGTCAAAACATCATGGGCTTATGCATATGACATAAAATAACGAAGTTAAAGAGTAATGTGCATGAATAGGTAGAACATATTGATTTGAAACCTTTCAAAGCAACCCACCATAATCATATGTAAAACCCCTAGTTAGGGAAACATGGAAATTGTCTCAAAATCCATAATTTTCATAACATTTCATAACAACATAATATGCATATCTTAAAGATCATAAAATAATTCATAAAATCAACCCTTAATAGGAGTTCATGCATATCAAACCAATAATTGACAATTTCCAACTCAAATCATGCATAATAATTAAATAGCAAGTACCTATGGTGATTCAAGTCTTAAAATAAAAAAATTGAATTTGAAAGGGTTTTGGACACCATGAGTGAAAGGATTCATGGATGAAGACACCCACATATGATGTGCCACCAAAATACAATACTTTTAATGCTTTAAACTTAGAATTTTGTGGGTTCTCTAGCAATCTTTAGTAGAACTGTGCTTGTGTTGTTTTTACAGGATTTAAGGATTCAAAATGTTTTTGTGCGGATTGCCAAAGTGTTGCAACTTTTTGTTTAGTATGAGACCACCAATGGGTCATGGTTTGATCCACGAGCTGTAGGTGGATGTTCATGGTTTGATTTAGAGATTAGAAGATTTTTTTAGAAATTTTGATGACGATTAACAGGATGGGCCGAGGTTAATTCGACAACCCATAGACTTGTTCGTAGGACAAAAGCTCAGAGTTTTAGGAAACTTATATGATGGAGAAAACCATGACCCATAGTCCAAACAATGAGACATGGATGAAGTCTCGCATATGGTGCCCAATTTTCAGGAAGGCAGTCCACGATACCCCGATCACAAGTTGTGGATCAGTTCACAAGTCATACATTGGCTCATGGTCAGGCTCGAGTCCAGTTTTCTTTGCCTATTTATGATTTTTTTTATGTCCATAAATGTGATTTTTATTTATTTTTGATGTTTAGACTATCAAAGAATAGAATGTTACTTTTAATTTGGGTTTTGTTCTTAGAGATTTTGAAAAGCACACTTTGTGCTTACTTTTGAATCTTGCTATTGCTATTATGTGGAGATTTTGGATTTTCAATTCTTCATTGTAAGTGTTTAAGTATGCAAACATCAAACAAAATTTCATCATCTACAACAACTATGAGTAGCTAAATTCACAATTAGGGCTGTGAGAACCATGAAGAACTAACAAAGTTAACATTGAATAAGTTGCAATCGTTAGAAAGTGCGCATGCATGTATTATTTATCTTTTCATTTTGATTGCTTTTTAATGGTGGCCAATGTTAGAACTGACCTTATTCTTACTTGCCTGATCAATGGGCTAATGAATGGGATAAGGGATAAATAACAGAATTCGATGTGAGAACTCTCTTCTAATCAACCTGAATGGACCAAGGGATGGTTGTATTGGGACCAAGGTAAGGGTTAGTAATGAAAAATCTGTAGATGGACCAAGTTGTATAGTGAAATTTTCCTATTTGCTGGATCAAGGACTTAAGGGAGCTTAACTTTCCCGTTTTGCATGCTACAGACTAGAAAAGGTTGAAATTATAAGGTTATACTGTGTTAGAAATTCATGGGGAACGCAATACCCTATTTATCTTCTCTCATTGAATTCATAATACTTACATCCTAATTGTTCTTAGTATTGGTTTTAATTATTGCTATTTCACCACAAACCCCATTTTGGTAGTAAGTTGATTAATTTTTCAAAATTACTCTAAGTATTCCAACTCTAGAACATATTCCTTGTGGGATCAATCCTAACTATTATCAGTTTTTATATTTGAAACAATGACTGCTTATACTTTAATTAGGAGGTGTAATTTGGGTGTTACCAAATCTTGGTGTCGTTGCCAAGGAATACGCTTTTTCAATTGTTTTGATTAGAGTAATTAAAGAGTTAATCCTTATTTCTTTATTTTATGTATTTTATTAATTTTGTCTTTTTTTTCAGTATACAGGTGTAGTGTATGTCCAATACATGCAGTCCCTTGACTCCATACAATCTGAAAATATAGAGAATGTTGAGAAGAATAACCCAAGGCAAAACAATGTTACGACTAATGCACTTAACTTTAAGGAGCAAAACCCATGACTACCACTAGTCCAGGAAGCAGTAATAGATGGGTGGAATCAATAAAGACTTGATCTAATATCAGTGGATGTCATAGGAGCTATTGTATTACCTCCAGATACTAAGTTTGTTATATCAAGTGGGTTACTACAAATGTTGTAGCACAAAGGGTTGTTCTCGCTTTTAACATTAGAGGATCTGCATAATCTTTACATAATGTTGTCTTTGTCTGTAGGAGTATGATAGGAAATCAAACCTGTTCACGGATGCTATTAGGCTTCGTGTCTTCCTACTGTCTCTTATCGGTGAAGCAATAATATGGTTATCTGAACTTTCTCAGAGCTTTATATCTACATGGAAAGAGATGCAGAAATCTTTTTAGGAGAGGTACTTTCCCAAATCAAAGAAGTTAAAGCTCAAAGATCATATCAACAACTTTGAACAAATACATGGGGATTCTATAGCTGCTACATGGGACCAGTGTGTTAAATACTTGCAGAGTGTTCTAGACTATAAGATCACTAATGATTTTTCAGTGGGGATCTTCTATCAGGCCTTACATGAAAACAACAAACCAGTTATCGATACCATAACTGGAGATCATTCTTGGATTGCAATTTTGCTGATGTAGCTCAAAGATTGGAAAGAGTAGAAAAGACTAATCATGCATGGGGCACAAGGGACTCAGACATGAAAAGGAGCTCTTTCTCAATCAATACAAATTCGGAGAAAGTTAAACTCAACCAAGAGGTTCTACAAGAGTTGGCCCCTATTAGTACAAATATTGGGCTATTGATGAAGCAACACCCGGAGCGGGTGAATACAATATGTCAACAACCACCAAGAGCAAGCATTTATGATGACTTATGTCATGAGGAGGACATTTGCTTTATGACTAATAAGATGGGATGTTTCCTGACCAAAGCCCAAGGATCCAAATAGGATTATTGGCCCTAAGACCAAGGGAATCAAGGTTAGAACTACAATACGGACAACGCTTACAGAGACAACAACAGAAGAGGAGGATTCTCCAATAAAAACATGGGCCAAAACATTGATAGCGATTAGGCATGCAGAGGTGGGTATCGCAAAGGACCATATATGCCACTAAAATAGTGATTCTAGAGCTAGTAGTTCTAGGATTGAAGAGATGTTTGATAAGTTGCCCAAGAAAGCAGATGCAGAAGATGAGACTTTGAAAGAGATAAAATTTGATATATCGAGGATTAATCAAAAGATTGAGTCTCATCTAGTGGCTATTAAACAGTTGGAGCAGTAATTTGGGCAGATGTCAATGTGATTAAACCAATACAAGAAGGGTACATTGCCAAGAAACACAATGCAGAATCTAAAGAATTATGGGCATTACATGGCTATACACGATGGTAAGCAGACGATCGATCCACCAATGTTGGTAGTTGATAATGTATTTAGAGAGAAGATAACTGAGAGTACAGAGGCAAAGCCTAGAATAAACTGGCCAAGGGTGTTATCAGTGAAGATGTGGTCACACTAAAAAAGTTAAAACTCATACCGAGGCCTCCGCAACCTTTTCTTTAGTAGCTAAAGAAGAATGAGGAGGGGAAGTTTCAGAACATCATCTAGATGTTGAAGCAATTATCCATAAATCTTCCTCTCATTGATGTATTAGAATAAATGACCGGGTATGCTAAGTTCATGAAGGACCTAGTTATGAAGAGGACAATGGTAAGTCAAGAGCTTGCTCAAGATCTTTACCATTGCGAAGCTATTGTAACATGCTCCTTAGTGCAAAAGAAGGAGGACCATTAAGCATTCACCATCCCCTTTACCATTAGAGTCTTAATTTTGCAAAGTTACTATGTAATTTTAGAGCTTGCATCAATCTTATGCCTTTTGCGGTATGCAAACAGTTGGGCTTGGAAGCCCCTATTTCAATGTCAATGCGATTGTTGATACCTGACAGGATTATAAAGAATCTTTTGGGGATAATATATAATTTTCTTGTTCGAGTTGAAAATTTAGTATTTGTCATGGACTTTGTCATACTTGATTGTGAAGTAGACTTTGACATCCCAATCATCTTAGGAAGGCCTTTTCTATCCACTTGGCAAGGATTAGTGGATATGGATTTAGGATAACTCAAGTTTACATTAATTGATAAAGAAGTTGTCTTCAATGTTTGCCAGTCCATGAAGAGACCTAATGATTTGAAGGTTGTCACTATGATTGAAAGTGTTGTTAAAGTGCAACAAGAGATACCAATAGAGGAGAGACTGGGTGTTGAAACTCTTGAGGCCGTGTTGATGAATTTTGAGAGTTATGACATCCCAGACTATGATGAGATTGTTAATACACTTAGATCACATGAATACCCTAGATAGCAGCTCAATCCTGAGTTGGACTTGAAAAATGCTAGACATCACCTACTAGACCATCCACTGAAGAGCCACTAGTGTTGGAATTAAAGGCTCTTCCAGCCCACTTGAAGTATATGTTTTTAGGATCTAACAATACTTTACCTATGAATATTGCTATAGATCTTGATGAAGAACATATAAAGGCATTGGTTTTGGTCCTCAAAAGATTCAAAAGGGCAATTGGATGGACAGTTGCAGGCATTATTGGCATCCCACCAAGCATTTACACTCACAAGATTTCGCTTGCCAAGGACTATAACCTAAGCTTAAGAACCAAAGATGTCTTAACTCACCAATGTAGGAGGTTGTGCATAAGAAGATCATTAAGTGGTTAGACGCAGGTGTGATATATCTGATTGGTGGCAGTAATTCGGGGAGTCTGATCTAGTATGTTACAACGAAGGGAGGTATCATTGTGGTTCCTAACACTAGCAATGAGTTGATACCCATAAGGCCAGTAACAGGATGGAGGGTTTGCATTGATTATCGTATGATCAATGCTTCTACAGAAAAAGATCATGTCTCTAAGTCATTTATGGACCAAATGCTAGATCATTCGGCAAGCAAAGGCAAACACTATTTTCTTGATGGTTATTAGGGCTGTATATAGATTTATATCACTCTAGAAGAGCATGATAAGACCACTTTTACATGACTTTATGGCACCTTCGTATTCAAGAGGATGCCCTTCGAATTGTGTAAGGCATTGGCCACCTTCCAGATATGCATGACGTCAATTTTCTCAAATATGGTAGAGGACACTATTAAAGTGTTTATGGATGATTTCAATGTTGTTAGAGATTCATTTGAGGATTATCTAAAAAACATCTACATGATATGTTAAAATAGTGTGAAGAGTGTCACCTTGTGAGGAATTGAGAAAGTTGTCCCTTTATGGTGAAGAAAGGTATCATGCTAGGACACAGAATCTCCATCAAAGGTATTAGGGCAGATAAGGCCAAAGTTGAGATTATTGAGAAGCTTACTCCCCCTATCTTTGTATAATGTGTGAGGTGTTTCATGGGACATGCAGGATTCTGCTGATGATTTATAAAAGACTTCTCAAAGTCTGTGCATCCCTTGTGCAAGCTACTTGAGAAAGATGCTAAGTTTGTGTTTGATGATACATGTATTGAAGCATTCGAGGGGTTGGAGCATAGGTTGATTTAGGTACCTATCACTATTGCACCAGATTGGACTCAACCCTTTGAGATCATAAGTGATTCAAGCAGGAAAGAACTTGGTGTGTAAGTGAAACACAGCAAGAACACCTCAAAATGTGCTTTGAAAATGCCCATAATCGTAATTTCCATATATCTCAAAATTTGTGCATGATGTCAAAAATCTGACTTCATATTCTTGATGAGGGGGCAAAATTGAGTGGCGAATGGGTAAAACCTCGATTATAGAGGACCCGTAGCGAAAAATAATTTTTTTAAAATTTTCTTATCTAGTGTGCATCCGTGACCAGACTGCGACGCAAACTAGGCATAGATTAGTGTCATTTTGTCCTTCATGATGTGTCCGCATCCCGGACCAGGCACGGACCAAGCGTGGACCAGTGTTGATTTTTTTTAATTTCTCATTTCGGCCCAAGGGCATTGGGGTCATAGCCCCATGCCCACTTATGCGTGAAAATACCTATACTTAGCCATTTTTCAACTTTATATCACTCAAGACCCTCTAAAAAACCTTTCAAGACTTAACCAAATATCTCATTCAAATTTCAAGTGTTTTACGCTTAGCTTTGGAATTCAAGGATTCTCTTCAAGCCCCAAGTTCTCTTCAAGCTCAACTCAAGAAAACCCAAGTTTGATGCATGTGGGTTTCATCCATTGGGTCTTTTCACCCATGGAGCCCAATCTCCCTTTTTATAAAATTTGCATATTTTCAAGTTGTATCATCTATATGTATCTCTTATTATGGATTTTGATTATAAATTATATTGGGGTTTTATGAAATGTTGATTAATTATGCATGTTTATCTATTTGAAGCTTATATTATGAATTGGTTTGTCTATTGAGACTATACATATTTTGAGCTATGATACTATGACCTATTACAAGATTTGATGATGGTTTTCAGGGTATTCTACATGAGGGTTTTACTATGTGTTGGGGGGTTGATTTATGTTGAGTTTCCTCATACTATTTCACTCTTGAATTGCAAGATTTTGAACTAGCATTATGAACCACCAATTTTTCGATAAAATATATTGACAAGGATTCTCAGGTTGTTGATGACCTAATATATGATTTATAAGTCAAGTGACTTTATGATGATTAAGGGCTTGCATATATGCATTGAATTCATAAAAAGTATCTATAGTGTTGCAAGTTGACCACACCTTGTTGGGGGGTGGCATGCCCAACCACCTTGTTGAGAGGATGCTATGTCTCGACCACCTTGTTAGTGGGTGATATGCCCATACTAACATATTGAGGGGTAGATACCTCGACCACCTTGTTGGGGGGTGAGATGTCCATACTACCATGTTGAGGTGTAGATACCTCGACCACCTTGTTGGGGATGACATGCCCATACTACCATGTTGAGGGTTAGATACCTCGACCACCTCATTAGAGGGTGACATGCCCATACCACCATGTTGAGGGGTGGATATCTCAATCATCTTCCAAAGGGGTGACATGCCTTGGATTCCAGGTAGTAGGTTCTTGGTCTATGATTATGGTCCCTTCCCACACATGTATTATGTTCTATATAAGTTACATGAATTAGAAACATGTTTTACTTCAAGCATTGATCATGCATGCTATATTGATATTACACTTATCCATTGCTTATGAATATGCATTTTGATTATGTTGAATAATGTCTTGTTGGATTGCATCCTACACACTTAGTACATTTAAATATACTAACGCATACTCTATACCTATATGATATTACCATGTAGGGACCAGAGCACCTCCGATCATCTTCCACGTGGCTAGTT
>DF360918.1:33676-71388 GCA_000787875.1 Solanum virginianum | reverse complement strand
AAGTTCGAGGACACTATCTATGCTACTCTTGCCATTTCGCTATTTCTTTATGTTAAACACTTGATAATATGAGTGTGAGGCCAGAAAGTGTCTTGGCCCCTACTTCAATCTATGTTAGAGTTGTTGTTGGAACAATTGATGTATTTTTGCTTTGAGCTTGACTCTTGAGTATTTTATGATTACAAAAGATTTCCCTTAGCCCCATCTTCCATTATTTATATCTTTTGTTATTGTTATTTTATTTCCGCGACCAAGGATGTGTGATTGACATGCTAATTGGCTTGTTTGGGGTTCCTTTGGGATTCCCATTAGCCTTATCAACGCCCCAAAATATGCTTCGAAAATGCCCCTAATCGTAATTTCCATATTTCTCAAAATCTATGCATGATATCAAAAATTCAACTTTATATTCTTAATTAAGGGAAAAATTGAGTGGGAAATGGGTATTACCGCGATTTTAGAGGACCCGTACCAAAAAATAATTTTTGCAAAATTTTCTTAAACAGTTGCATGTACGACCAGATAGCGATGCAGACTAGGCGCTGATCAGTGTAATTCTGTCCTTTGCGATAGGTTCGCATCATAGACCAGGCATAGAAAAGTGTTGATTTTTCCTCAATTTCCTATTTCGGCCCAAGGGCATTGGGGTCATATCCCCATGCCCACTCATGCTTGAAAACACCTATACTTAGCCATTTTTTAACTATATATAACTAAAGACCCTCTCAAAAACCTCTACAAGACTTAACCAAATATCTCATTCAAATTTCAAGGGTTTTAAGCCTAGCCTTGGAATTCAAATATTCTCTTCAAGCTTAACTCAAGAAAACCCAAGTTTGAGGTATGTGAGTTTTATCCATTGGGTCCTTTTATCCATAGAGCCCAATCCCTCTTTTTATGAAATTTGTATGTTTTCAAGTTGTATCATCTATGGGTATCTCTGATTATGGATTTTGATTATAAATTATGTTGGGGTTTTATGAAATGTTGATTGACTATGTATCTTTATCCATTTTAAGCTTGTACTTTGAATTGGTTTGTCTATTGAGACTATGCATGTTTTGAATTATGAAACTATGATATATTATGAGATTTGATGATAGTTTTCAAGGTATTCTACATGAGGGTTTTACTATATGTTGGTTGGTTTATTTATATCGACTTTCCTCATATTATTTCACTTTTGAATTGAATGATTTTGAACTAGCATTATGATCCACCAAGTTTTTGATAAAATATCTTGGCAAGGATTCTTAAGTAGTTCATGATCTAATATATGTTTTATAAGTCAAGTAAATTTATGATGATTAAGGGCTTGCATGTATGCATTGAATTCACAAAAAGTATCTATAGTATTGCAAGTTGACCACACCTTGTTGGGGGTTGACAAGCCCAACCATCTTATTGAGGGGGTGACATGCCTCGACTTCCTTATTGGGGGGTGACATACCCATACTAGCATGTTGAGGGCTAGATACCTCAACCACCTTGTTAGAGGGTGACATGCCCATACTACTATGTTGAGGGGTAGATACCTCGACCACCTTATTGGGGGTGACATGCCCATACCATCATGTTGAGGGGTGGATACCTCAATCACCTTCCAAGGGGGTGACATGCCTTGGATTCCAATTAGTAGTTGCTTTTTCTATGATTATGGTCCCCTCCCACACATGTATTATGTTTCATGTTGAGGGGTGGATACCTCAATCACCTTCCAAGGGGGTGACATGCCTTGGATTCCAATTAGTAGTTGCTTTTTCTATGATTATGGTCCCCTCCCACACATGTATTATGTTCTATACAAGTTATATGAATTACAAGCATGATTTACTTCAAGCATTGATGATGCATGTCATATTGATATTGTCTTATGAGTATGCATTTTGACTATATTGGCTTATGTCTTGTTGCATTACATTCTACATATTTAGTATATTCAAATGTACTAATACATACTCTATGCCTACACGATGTTACCATTTAAGGATCGGAGTACCTCTCTATCATCCTCCATATGGCTAGTTCGATGCTTTGGAGATAAGTTTTAGTGAGTGCTCAAGTTCGAAGACACTATCTATGCTACTCTTGCCATTTTGCTATTTCTTTATGTTGAACACTTGATACTTTGAGGGTGAGCCCAAAAGTGTCTTGGTCCTTGCTCCAATGAATGTTAGAGGTTCTGTTGGAACAATTGATGTATTCTCTCTTTGAGCTTGACTCTTAAGTATTTTATGATTATCAAAGACTTCCCTTAGTCCCATCTTCCATTATTTATATCTCTTGTTGTTATTATTTTGCTTCTGCGACCAAGGATGAGTGATTGATATGCTAAGAGGCTTGCTTGGAGTTCCTTCGGGATCCCCATTCGCTGTATCAATGCCCCAAAATGTGCTTCAAAAATGCCCCTAATCATAATTTTCATATTTCTCAAAATCCATGCATGATATCAAACATTCAACTTCATATTATTGATTTGGGGGAAAAATTGAGTGGGAAATAGGTATTATCGCGATTTTAGAGGACCTGTACCAAAAAATATTTTTTTGCAAAATTTTCTTAAACAGTGTGCATTGGCGACCAAACAGCGATGCGGACTAGGCGCGGATCAGTGTAATTCTTATCTAGTATGCATCTGTGACCAAACCGTGATGCGGACTGGGCATCGATCAGTGTTATTTTGTCCTTTGCGATGGGTCCGTATCGCGGACCAGACGCAGACCAGTGTTGATTTTTTCTTAATTTCCTGTTTTGGCCCATGGCATTGACGTCATAGCCTCAAGCCCACTTATGCGTGAAAATACCTATACTTAGCTATTTTTCAACTTTATATCAGTTAAGACCCTCTCAAAAATCCCTCCAAGACTTAACCAAATATCTCATTCAAATTTCAAGGGTTTCAAGCCTATCTTTGAAATTCAAGGACTCTTTTCAAGCCCCAAGTTTTCTTTAAGCTCAACTTAGGAAAACCCAAGTTTGATTTATGTGGGTTTCATCCATTGGGTCTTTTCCCCATGGAGCCCAATCTCCCTTTTTATGAAATTTATATGTTTTCAAGTTGTATCGTCTATGGGTATCTCTTATTATGAATTTTAATTATAAATTATGTTGGGGATTTATGAAATGTTGATTGATTATGCATGTTTATCTGTTTCAAGCTTAAACTATAAATTGGTTTATGTATTGAGACTATGCATGTTTTGAGCTATGAAACTATGATCTATTACGAGATTTGATGATGGTTTTCAGGGTATTCTACATGAGTGTTTTACTATGTGTTGGTTGGTTGATTTACATTGAGTTTCCTCATATTATTTCACTCTTGAATTGGATGATTTTGAACTAGCATTATGAACCCACCAAGTGTTTGATAAAATATCTTGACAAGGATTCTCAAGTTGTTGATGATACATTACATGGTATATAAGAAAAATGACTTTATGATGATTAAGAGCTTGCAAGTATGCGTTGAATTCATGAAAAGTATCTATAGTGTTGCAATTTTACCACACCTTTTCGGGGGGGGATGGCATGTCAAACCACCTTGTTGAGGGGCTGACATGCCTCGACCACCATTTTGGGGGGTAACATGCCCATACAACCATGTTGAGGGGCAAATACCTTGACCACCTTTTTGGGAGGTGACTTGCCTATACTACCATGTTGAGAGGTAGATACCACGACCATATTGTGTGGGAGTGACATGCGCATACTACCATGTTGAGGGGTAGATACCTCGACCACCTTGTTGGGGGGTTACATGCCCATAACACTATGTTGAGGGGTGGATACCTCATTCACCTTCCAATAGGGTTACATGCCTTGGATTCCAAGTAGTAGTTGCTTGGTATATGATTATGGTCCCTTCTCGCACATGTATTATGTTCTATACAAGTTATATGAGTTACAAGCATGTTTTACTTTAGGCATTGATCGTGCATGTCATATTGATATTATACTTATTTATTGCTTATGAATTTGTATTTTGACTATGTTGGCTTATGTCTTGTAGCATTTCATCCTACATACTTAATACATTCAAATGTACTAAAACATACTCTATGCCTATATGATGTTACTATGTAGGGACCAGAACACCTCTTGATTATCCTCCACATAGCTAGTTTGGTGCCTTGGACATAAGCTTTCGTGAGCCCTCAAGTTCGAGGACACTATCTATACTACTATTGCCATTTTCCTATTTCTTTATGTTAAACACTTGGCATTATGAGGGTGAGCTCGGAAAGTATCTTCATCCTCGTTCCAATTAATGATAGAGGTGTTGTTGAAACAATTGATTTATTTTTGCTTTGAGCTTGACTCTTGAGTATTTTATGATTATCAAAGACTTTCCTTAGTCCTATTTTCCCTTATTTATATCTTTTGTTGTTGTTATTTTGCTTCCACGACGAAGGATGTGTGATTGATATGATAAGAGACTTGTTTGGGGTTCTTTCAGGATCCCCATTCGCCGTGTCATGTCTAGGACTAGGCTTGGGTTGTGATAGTATTGGGGTAACACAGAGAGAAGATAATAAATCCTATATACTATGGCAGTAAATCTCTCAATGTAGCACAAAAGAATTATACTGTCACAGAACAAGAGTTACTCGCAGTGGTCTTTGTGTTTGAGATGTTCAGTTCATATCTATTGGGAACTAATGTCATTGTGCACACATATCATTCAGTGTTGAGATATTTTATGGCAAAGAAAGATGCTAAACTAAGGTTGATTTGAGGGGTACTTCTTCTTCAAGAGTTTGATTTTGAGGTTATTGACCGAAAGGTGATAGAGAATCAACTTGCTAACACCTTATTCAGACTCAAGGATGAGGCTATGGCTAGGTTTAAAGATGGTTTGGAGATTAGTGATGCCTTCCTTGATGAGAGAGTATTGGCTACATCACATGATTTGATATCATAGTTTGTAGATTTTGCAAACTTCTTAGTTAGTGATGTTGTGCCACCCAATTTGACTTCTTACTAGCGCTGCAAGTTGATGTCTAACGTAAGGATTTTTCTAGGATTAACCATATTTGTTTCATGTCTGTGCATGTGATATTATTCATCGTTGTATTCCTAAGGTTGAGATGATGAGAATTCTTGAATCTTGTCATTCTTCATTAGTTGGCGGGCATCATAGTGGTATTCGAACAACACATGAAATCATGCAGTATGGCTACTACTGGCCAACTATTCACCAAGTTTCCCATGACTACGCCAAAACATGTGGCAATCTAAAGAGAAGGTGGGATTTCTTGAGAGCATGAGCTCTAACTTAACCCATTATAGTTTTTGAGTTATTTGATGTATAGGGTATAAACTTTATGGAACCGTTTGTCAGTTCATAAAGGAATACATCTTGGTTATTATGGACTACACTTCAAAGTGGTTAGAAGTAGTTGAGCTTTCTACCAATGAAGGTAAGAGTGTCATATTTTCCTCAAGAGGAACATCTTCTCATGGTTTGGTACTCCTCGAACAATCATAAGTGATGAAGGTTCTAACTTTTGTAATAGGTTATTCAAAGCTCTAATAGTGAAATATGGGGTTAGACATAGTGTGAAATTGCCTTACCACCCACAGATGAGTTGGCAAGTTACAGTATCTAATAAGGAGATTAAGTAGATTCTTTCAATAACAGCAAATGCAAACCAGATAGATAAGTTGAGGTAGCTAGATGTTGCATTGTGGGCATAACAGACTGCATTTAACATTCTATAGTTATGTCTCCTTACAAATTTGTTTTTGGTAAAGCTTGTCACTTACCTATAGAGCTTAAGATAATGCGATTTGGGAAGCTCATGAAGCTATACTTGGATTGGAATATAATGATACTACTACTTCAAGGCTGAGCCAACTCCACGAATTCAATGAGTTTTTGTTGGGGACATATGAGAGCTCAACATCATACATATAAAGGATAAACTTGTATTAAAATTATCGCATTAAGTAGAGACTTGGTTTTATTGTTCAATTCAAGGCTAATGGTGTTTCCTGGCAAACTCAAGTCTAAGTGGTTGGGTCCCTATAAGCTCATATGTGTCTTGCACTATGAGGTTATTGAGTTAGAAAGCAGTGATGGCATGAGATTCAGAGTCAATGGCCAGAGAATCAAACCACACTTTGGCAATGCTGATGAAATGAAGGCAGTAGAAGTATGGACGTTTGGTAAAGCCTGAGTAACCAAGTAGTCTAAGTCATGCCGCGAAACTAAATCAAGCACTACTTGAGAGGTAACCTAATATTTTAGTTGGTTTTCAAGTATTTGTGTTTTGTTTTAATTTTTGACTCATAGGTAGCTTAATACTTACGATTTTCCTTGTAATTGTAAACTCACAGTTAGGAAAGTTATAGAGTAACAATTTATTTTGATTGGTATATGCAAGTATAGGTTGAATAAAGCAAACAAGTCAAGAAAAGTGAGAAAATATGGTTCTACGAATCAATGCACGAGTCGTGGTTCAAACCACGACTCGTAACACTACTCGTGGAATCAATTCCAATAAGTAGGACTTTCTGAATATTAGTTCCATGAACTAACTATATGGCCTGTAGAAAATCTTATGAGCCATTAATGGGATTCGTTGTCTCTAGGTAAGTTTTCTAGAATTTAGCAAAGTATTAGAGTACGCACAAACACTACCTATGGGTCGTATATCATTCTATGGCTTGTGCTTAATATTCATGGATCCCAAGTTTAAAAATGGTAATTTTTAAACATTAAAAACAAGATACAGGCTGTAGAACCATCCACGACCCATAATTGGGGTTTTATGACGTCAACCACCTTAGAAGTAACCTGACCCGACTAAAAAGGGGTAAACCTTTGTTTCACCCATTTCTCACAACACAAAAACAAAATCCCTAAACCCTCTAATTATCTCCCAACCCTCCAACCTAATTTCCATCCCCCTCCTATTTTCCAACCTATTTTCAATGACTATAACACTATTTTGGTGAGTTTTTGACATCCCTCAGTCCCCAAATCTAGGTTTTTGATTGCTCTTTAACCTAATTTGGTATGTTTTCCTTGCTTTGCCCCCAAATTCCAGCCTAGGGCATGAATTTATGGGTATATTGGATTTTTTGAATTGTGCTCTCAAAACCAAATTATAGGAGACTTATAAAGTGGTGCGAGATTGACCATTTTAGTGGAGTTGCAAAATTGGAATTAGAATAGAATTAATTGATTGTAATCATGTTCATGTATGATTGAAAACATGCCTAATTCATTGTACAAATGCTACTCGATGTTGAACTCTTATGTTTTGTACTGTGTTTTAAGAAAATGGTAGTGAGATATTGTACTGGTAATTTCAATGTAAATTGATAACTTGGGGTTGATAGGATACTCATAACACACATTTTGACTATGAAATACAAATTGAGTTAATGTATGCATGCCATGTACTATGTTGGTCTATTGTGTCTTATTGTGTCTGGGGAATTTTAAAATTAGACAGGGTTGACTAATTTAGATTTGGGCGTATGCTTATGTTTTGATTGGACTTGGCCTAATCAATATTATGGTGTATATGCTGATAAAATTGGACTATGTTTGACATATTGTTGGGCTTTAATATAGACTGTATTTTATTTATACCTATTGACATATATTGGGTTGTATGCTTTGACATTAATTTAGACATTTTTGACTGGTTCATTAGTTGAAGATTAGAGTTAATAGCTATGTTTGATATTGGATTCAGACTTGATTTTTTCAAACACAACATGCCCAAACTAATGAGGGTCTTTTACAAGTCGTGGTTCAATCCACGGACTGTAATTTCCACTCATAGATGGGTTCTTATGTCATCAAAATTTCATGTTCAATAGGATGAGCTTGTTTATGGGTCATAGTTTAGACTATCAGCTCTAAAAGATGTTCATAGTGTTGAATCCTACAAAATATATTTTTCAGGTCTGCTACTACGACCTCACTCTATGTCCAGTAGTTCTATCCATCGGTCACGTAGTTGAATTTCCAGTGAGCCAATTTACTAGTACCATTTTTCTATGATAGCCTTCTATGGTTCGTAGTTCACTTTCCAGTCCATAGATGGGCTTTAGTATATCCATCTATAACTTAACTTTTATAAGGTTTTGCTTTTGTTTTTCACTTCCTTGGACTAATGTGTTCTTATATGTTCTGATGTGTAGGTATGACGGGTCCCAAAGTAGATGCGGCTAGATGAGCAGAGGCTTGAATATTGAGAGAGAGACTATGTGATTGGAAGAACTTAATGTTGAGGGCGTCGAGCCACGATGGACGCAGATAATCTCCCGACAAATTGTAATAGCTCAACCCCTGATTGCCACAACATGTCCTCCTAGTCTAAGTGTAACGACCTAAGCCTAGAGTCCATCTGTGACATAATGAATGGAAACCTGAAGGCATCCCTAAACAAGCCTCTTAAGCGTGCATAGGACATCCTTGGCTTTAATGAAAACATAAAAGAGAGATGAGCACATAACACATAATATCTAAGGGGAGCGGGGCTTCAGACTCATTCTATGGGGATTATGTGGGGAAAAGGATTTGCATGAATCACATAGAAAATAAGTCTAAGGGACGAGTAAGTATGACTCACGCTATGGGGGCATTTAAGGACTTAGGACTTCAATCACATCCATGAGCATATAACAAGCATAGAAGGGGAAAATGACTAAAGGAAGTCTTCAATATTACATAAAAATAATAGGAGTCAAGCTCGATACGTAAACTTTATTATCCAATAACACCTATAATATAAGTGGAACAGGGGCCAAGACAAGTCCCAAGCTCACCTTCAAAAGATAAAAGAAAGTCAAAAATAGGTAAGTCTTAACAAAAGTATCAAAGTAAAGTAGATGTTATCCCCAAAATGGAGGGGTCATCAATAGTAGTCTTTAATGGATACCGGCTAGCCACGTGGAGAAAGCGGATGAGTAGGAGCTCCGGTCCCTACATGGTCAGATCATGTAGGCAAAAAGTATGCGTTAGTACTTGTAATGGACTAATTATGCAGGGTGCAATGCAGTAAGGAACATAAGCCATAATAATCAAGATGCTTAGTTATAATGATTAGACATAAGCTCAATATGACATGTATAATCAATGATTAAGTTAAAACATGCATGAGGATAATCAAACTTGTATAATATATCATACGTATATAGGAGGAGACCCTAGCTAACATAGAAGACCAAGCAAGCTACTTCAAATCTCGATGTTCACTCCATACCGAATAAAGAAGTGGTCTACTTGCCAAGGTAGACAAAGCTTGATCCCACATAGTAGGTAACTTGTCCTAGATGGATCCACTAGTAAAATCCATTTAGGGAAATAATATAAGCCTATGGTAGCACATAATTAAGAGACCAAGACTTTATATAAGGACCCTTTGGGTCGAGCCCCCACCTTAAGCCTCTTTTGGTGCATAGTCTAATTCCACGAAATACTTGAAATAATAATAAATTTAATCACAACAAGAATGACTCACAAAAATATGATAACATGGCATGAGTAGCTCATTCAAATACTTGACCCCTACACATGGGAATACACCTTATACAAGAGGGTAAAAACATAGCATAGACTTGACCCCTTCTAGTAGGCATTGCATGTTACATGAGGGTGGAGATGTGATATGCTTGACCCCTTCTAGTGAGTTTTACTTAGTACATGAAGGTAAATAGGTATCATGCTTGACCCCTTCACATAGATATTAATTACTCACAAGAGGGTAGTATATATTGAATAAGGACTCAACATTTAACTTGCAAATCATATAAACTTTTCAAGAGTTTAATACATGCTTGGGAGCCCATAATTTATCATAAATGCCTGTCTTGTAATTCATACAATAATCTTTCATCAACATAAAAATCCTTGTCAAGTAGATTTAGTCAAACATGGAGGGGGCATGCACATGCAATTAAAATCATGCAATTCAAGAGTATAAAACAAGAGAAAAGTAAAAATCACTTCATTTAAAGTTATTCAAATCATCTCACCATTATTATAATAAAATCCTTGTTTAGGGTATCATGATAACCAACTAAAACCCATAAGTTCTTCCATAGCTTTTCCTACCATCATAGAATGAATGACTTAGCATCATAAAATCCATCACAATGTCAAACCCCGACAAATTTTTTAGCATAATAAAATCATTACTTAAAGAACCCAAATGGAAACCATATGCATAATGCATAATGATATCACCATTAGCAAGAGTCCATAAATACCCATAATGTAATCCATAAATCCATGTGGTTTGAGAAGAAAATTGGTTGGACTTGTGGGAAGAAAGGTTCCCACAATTAAACCCACATACCATAGTGATTATGACCGAGGAAACTTGATTTGGAGATGGAAGATTTGAAACCCTAGCTTGAACACTTTACTTGAAAGCCTTGAAGAGCTTGAGAGAGTTTTGAGACATAGAGTATCTTGGAATGAGGAGGAATGAGATGAATTAGGGTTGTATAAGCTGATAAGCGACATGGATAGGGTCAAAATAATGTAGATTAGACTTAGGAAAAAGAGAAAAAGTCAAATTTACCCTTATTAAAGTCCTTGTTGGATAGGTCTACGAGACCCCCTCTACGGGCTGTAGATGGGTTTCGTCTAATGGCCTTTTTCCAAATATTAGAAACTCCATTTTTATTGATTCCCATTTTAAGAGACCATTTATGTATCATAGAGGACTTTACAGGCTATCTGATAAGTCATAGATTGAACTTCAGAAAGATCCCAAATTTCATCAAGTCTGCCAGGTTCTACGAACCCACTTTATGGGTTGTAATTCATCTTACGAGTCATAAGACCTCTTCGTAATCATCAATAGTTTCAGATTTCCAAGCTTATTTCTTGCATCTCTTCTACCCCTATAAGTGGGGTCTTACACTAAAGAGGGAGGACATACACATAGTGACTCTATACAATTTTCCAACTCTAGAGAAGGGTCTATGGTTCTGGCTCAGAAGAGTAGTTTAGTTCGTAGTCTGAGAGTTTGGACAAGTCAGTCATGGTTCTATACATATCTTCACCAGCCTACATGATAGTGTACCAAGGATATGTGCATTATTTACTTTGATGACATATGATAGGATGATAGAGGCTAGTATATGAGGACTATCTTTAAGGATCCCCAGAGACTGATGTTTGGATTTTATGTAGTGTCGGCCATCCGTGACACTTTTTCGTGGTATCAATTTTAGTGGATGGCAGCACATTCAAGGAAGTACTCCCTAGCATTAGTAAGAGAGTTTTATGCTTCATACACTGCTATCATTATTGAGGCCACTCATAAGAAAGCCAAGCTTATCACCTAGCCACGTCTGATTTGGACATTGGTTAGAGATGTATCAGTAGAACTTTCAGAGGCCATTGTCTGGCAATGTTTATTTAGTCCCAAGTACCAGTCACCCATTTATTTAGCAGAGTTTGACTATAGATTGGGGAAAGTACATAACCATGCCTTGATGAGAGACCTAACCCATATGGCCACCTAACTTTGATAGGTCACGAGGTGTATAGATGAATACGACATGAGCGCTGACTGGGTTTTTGGCCCCATGCCTATTATAAGGGCCTTACTCAATATTGTAGCTAAGTTTGGGTGGGCCATAGTCCACATGCGCATCTAACTGACATTGGCAACAACATACTCATGCCAATTAATTTTGTGCTAGTTGCCAATATCATAGCTAGTTGTGATATTGATTCTGCTCAATGTCTAGTAAAGGAGATCCACGAGCAAGAAATTCGGAGGTCAAGATCTATGATTTTCCTTGCATGGTCCACAAGCTATGAATTGATGCAGGGACATCAATTATCCCCAATGCCGATTGGATGATAGATCTTTAGCATACTCAAGATGTCGGCCTGATAAAGGCAATCCTATTACACCTCAGCGAGCACCACATCCCACTGTCAGATTTCTAAAGATGTTTACCAAGTCTCGGCATCTTAAAGCTGCCCTTAATACTGCTGCTGAGTCTAAAAAAGTCACAATGATACATGATGAGACATAAATGGAGCCTAGTTCCACATCCTCAACTTGACCACAGGCTTTGCTGATACATTATCATCCTATGAGTATGGTTTACATATCTGTGGAGTCTATTCAGGCTTTGGTACAGCACCAGGCTCAAATTGTGTCCTAGTTTGCTCAGTTGGTTCAACAGATTAGGCCTTAGGTACATAAGGCTATTATAGAGTCAAAGGAGAGAATAAGAAATTGCTACACGATAACCGTTGATCGGTGGATGAGATTTCCCCATAGATGGTTAGATACATTCAAGATGCATTTAGAGGATCACCTTGGTACCACTCAGGTCCTGAAATTTGTGCCATCTAGATGGAGATCCACCAAGTTCGCTCGGAGATGAGAGCAATAACATCAACAACATTGACCATTTCTATGCCTACTATCACTCTATTAATACTGAACCTATTTGATGAGCAACCTACTATTCCCACATATGGGAAGAGGTGACGTACTAGCGAGGATGATCTAGAGGCAGCACGGCGATACAGATAAAGGATGGAGTTCCAATAGGTTGATGCCACAAGATGAGCTCCTATATTGTATGAGAAGATGTGGCTCATATATGATTGTGAGATAGTGCAGGGTGCTGGACCCTCTTTACAAGCCGCAACTACAGAGGAGATTACCCAAGAGGTTCGAGGTGGTGACTCCTTACTAATACCAACGGTTAGGTGCCAAAGTATGTTTTTTCTTCCCCGATATGTGTTTTTAGACTTAATTTAATGTATTGAGGACAATGCATAATGGGGTATGGGTAGTTATAGGCCTCGGACAAGTCTGAGTAACCAAGGCCTATACCTACTTACAAATTTAAGTTTGCGGGATTTTCTTTCCTATGTTCTTTTCGTAAGGACATTTACTTTGTGTGAACTAACATGGTTAGGGTGTATACTATTACTAATAGTGTCACAACCAAGCCTAGGTCCTAGATGTGACCGGCAAATGGGGAACCCAAAGGAACCCCAAATAAGCCTCATAGCATATCATTATACATCCTTGGTCGCAGAAGCAATGCACAACGTAAGAAACATAAATAAGGGGGATTGGACTATAGAAGAGACTCATATTTAAATAGCTTGAATATCATAAGTAAGTGAAAGCTCAAGCATGATACATAACTTGCCCAACAATACCTCTAACACAGGACTTAATGGGGTCCAAGACAAGCAACTGGGCTCACCCTTATAGCAAAGGTATACCAAAAAAAGGTTAGTCTTTAATACATAGCTTGAGAATATAGATATTTCCCTCGCCCATGAGGACTCACCAACTAGCTTGAATGGATACCACTAGTCACGTGAAGGAGGATGATGACCAAATGAAGCTCCGATCCCTACATGACACTTTTTCGTGGTATCAATTTTAGTGGATGGCAGCACATTCAAGGAAGTACTCCCTAGCATTAGTAAGAGAGTTTTATGCTTCATACACTGCTATCATTATTGAGGCAGCAATGCTACAAGAGATAAGCATCATAATCAAAATGCATAACAATAGGAAATAGGCATACTATGACAATATTGCATGTATGAACAATGCTTAAGTAAACATGCTTAAGTAACTTATGCATATATAGGATTAGTATACGTGTAGAAAATACCAATCTAGATTTCCAAATGTACAACCCTTTGGTAGGTTAGTGATGATGACGCCCCATCGGTTAGGTAGATGAATACTAACCCTCTTCTAGGTTGGTTATAATTCCGCCCCGTCACCAAGGTGAATGAGTACTAATCGTCATTTAGGTTGATGAGTACTAACCCTCATCTAGGTTAGTGATGATGCCGCCCCATCACTTAGGTGGATAAGTACTAACCCTCATCTAAGTTATTGATGATGCCGCCCATTCACTTAAGTGGATGAGTACTAACCCTCATCTAGGTTAGTGATGATGCCGCCCCATCACTTAGGTGGATAAGTACTAACCCTCATCTAAGTTATTGATGATGCCGCCCATTCACTTAGGTGGATGAGTACTAACCCTCATCTAGGTTAGTGATGATGCCGCCCCATCACTTAGGTGGATAAGTACTAACCCTCATCTAAGTTATTGATGATGCCGCCCATTCACTTAAGTGGATGAGTACTAACCCTCATCTAGGTTTATGACTACTAACCCCCATCTAGGTTAGTGATGATGCTGCCCTATCACTAGGTGGAGAAGTACAAACCCTTCACTACGTTATCCAGGCGCTTAAGACCCCCCCGGGTTGGGCATGGTCGAGTTTATACTTTACATAGGATTCATCATAGGCTCTAATGCAATACTTCAAATAGGAATAATCATATGCATAAGCTCATTTCATCATCATAACATCATTCATATCATATCTCATGCTTGGGACCTTCAGTTCCTCAATAAACCATAACCGGACATTTTATCAAATACTTGGAGGGTGTGAAATGGTAATATAAGACCATGCAATTTAGAGATGAAATCATGCAAGTAAATCCATTTAACATCATCAATCACAATCTTGCAACACTCCTAAAGCATTCACATTAAAACTCCTCATCAAAACTTACAATAGATCCAAGATATATAGATCACAATATAGCAAAATAGTCACAACTTTACATAGCTTTAACATAGTTCATAGACATGTTCATACTAGTAAACCCATTTTTAAACTTAACTTTAGGTCATGAAATTTAGGAAAAAGAAGCTTACTTATCATTGGTGAAAGGAACCCATGAAAGAAACCCACATACCTTAGGTCTAGACTTGCTTGGAATCGAGATTAGGAAGGATGGAGCCTTGGAAATGATCTTTGAATCCAATGTTGTTCTTGGGTTTCCTTGAAATTGAATTGGGGCTTGATGGAGGCTTTTGAGAAAATTGAGAGTGTATTTGAGATGAGCGTAGTGAGTTAGATCCTTTGGAATATTGTTTAGGTCTTACAGGAAGGTTACTTGATGGAGGCTTTTGAGAGAATTGAGGGTGTATTTGAGATGAGATTAATGTGTTTGATCCTTTTGAAAAATTGTTTAGGTCTTTTAGGAAGGTTAAGATAGCATTGGAAGTCTAAAAAAGGCTTGAAGATGTGGCTCATATATGATTGTGAGATAGTGCAGGGTGCTGGACCCTCTTTACAAGCCGCAACTACAGAGGAGATTACCCTTTAGAGTAATTAAAATTTACGGAGACGCCATATGTGAATGGATGGAAAAATTTGCAAAGTGTTATCTCATTGGAGACTTAATTGGCCGTGTGGCACTCCATGGGTCATGTGGAGTGCCTATGTGAAGTGCCGTAGTGAAAAAAATGGAAGATGGGAAACTTGGAAAAAAATTGACATCTCATCACTTTGACGGACCACATCACGGGCCGTGTAGTGTTACATGGACTGTGTACTGGTCCATCCTACCTCAGTTAGATAAGAAAATGTTGTTGCACACCACATCCCAGGTCACATGGCCCATATCCCTTCACACGAGCCGTACAAGACCACACTGTCCGTATGGGTGCCCGTGGGGCTTCACCACATGGTAGGGTCTCACGAAAACGGTCATAACACCTTCATTCGACGTCGGAATGAGGTGAAACAAAGTGCGTTACAAAGCTAACTCAGAGGGATTTCATTTGACATGTCTTGTGCCATCCCATTCCATATATTCTAAGAGTTATGATAGTTTAAAGTTGACCCTTGTATGAAATAACACCCAAAACTCAACTTGGAGGTAAGTCTTGAACTCGTTTAGGTACTAGGAGTTTCCCATTAATCTAGTACACCCCCAATCTCACCAAATGAGGCTTGAAACATGGATATACAAGATCATAAAGTTATGGGGTGTCACAATATCTTTCCCTTGGGAATATTCATTCCCAAATGTCAAAGAAACATACACAAGGAAAGTAGTCATGAAGACTTTAGCCCAAACATGAATACAACAATGCACATAAACAATATTTCAAAAGAAATTTCAACATGTACATCAAAATTCTCATAATCTTATTAACATGAACATAAATACATCAATGATATAAGGGCCAAAACTTGAGACTCAGAATTATTAAAAAAGGACTTGACATGTCATCATAAGCTTGAATAGAATAAAAGAGATACAGATATTGCTTCTCCATACTGGCACCAGCTCCCTGAGAAACATATACGAATGGATGACTCTTCCAAAGGGGCCTTGACGAACAACATATCATCATTAACTAACTTTTCCACTCATCCATCCAACACATCCACTGGAACCTTCCTTTAAGCCAACTTGTCCTGCATATCACACATAATTTCAAGGAGTGCTATAGCACTCCATCTATCCAACACCTCCACCGGAACCTTTCTTTAAGCAACTTGTCCTCCACATCAACCATAATTTCAAGGAGTGCTATAGCACTAGAGTCACCAATACATCCCATCCACCTAGAAGCATGAAGAACCGGATGAACCATATCTGCATTCATAGGCAATCCCAAACTTATGGAACCTTACCAACCTCCCTCTACACTCTATAAGGACTCACAATCCTCAACTGAATTGTCAACCTTAAACACATCTAGTCCACTTGGTACCACAACCACCATCTCTCCCTTGGGTGACAACCTCCACTTTATCATTTTCTCACCCAAAATTCCTTAAACACATCTAGTCCACTTGGTACCACAACCACCATCTCTCCCTTGGGTGACAACCTCCACTTTATCATTTTCTCACCCAAAACTTCCAACTTTATCAAGGCGGAATCAAGGCCTTGCCTAATCTAGACCTCTTAACCCAAGAAGATTTGAAATCACCAAGGACACTATACTAACCATAACCGGACTTTATCAAGGCGGAATCAAGGCCTTGCCTAATCTAGACCTCTTAACCCAAGAAGATTTGAAATCACCAAGGACACTATACTATCATTCCCAAATTCCCTAATCCTACTTCCAACCTAGCCAACTGATGCACCCCACTAGTCTCCTCTTTGCCATCATTATCCACATATGCTAAGCTGCCCATAGTCAACCTACTTAGAGCACCAACCATAAAACTAGCCTTACAAAAAAAAAAGAACTAAAACACACTCATATCATAATGCTTAAAGAATTCTAACCACCTTTTTGTTATCCACAAAGCACACTTATCATCTTTTAGTAAACAACCTCTCATCCTCCAAGACTTACAACACTACCCCCAAATCATTCACAAGCTATACATAATTTAATACCTCATTACTAAAGACCACCACAAACATATAAAGGTAGGGCTTTAAGGCCCTATTCTAGAGACCCATAAACATAGCCAATGCATACATCAACCAATCTCCATGAAGACACAAAATGCATGCAACTATTCTATCCCATGTATAACACCACAAACCACCACACCAAATCTAACAAGTCACAAGGCAAAACCTAATGCAAGATGAACATGGATCAACACTTATGGACTTTCTAGCAACCATATACTCAACCAAGAGATAGACAACAAAGGATCAAATAACAACTTGGGAGACACATGAGGCCCACTAGCAACCAAAAGAGTTTCTAGTAACCAAAAAGAATAAAGAGAGAAACAATGGCATGCCGACCCCAACAATGCACACACATCAAAGCCAAGGAAACTTCAACTTACAGGTAATAACATCGGGCACTTCTTGTATCCCTTGAAGAACATAGAAACGATTACTCCTTGGAGAGCCCCCTCTATTAACTTCACCACCTTTACCCTTATTCGATACCAAGGGCATTCAAACATTTTATAACCCATCTTCCCACAACCAAAACAAGTGTTAGTGCCCCTCAAGATGGGCCATTATGATCCTTACCACACTTTGGACAACCAACATTAGGAGCCACACCTTCAACACCTCGGGCCCTTGGGAAATCATTATCAAAGCCCACCTTAGAATCATGAGAAGACCCTTAGCCATGATGAGACTGGCCTCCCTTTTAGAACTTACCCTAAAAATGGGCCCTCTTGGCCTCATGATCTCTTCTCTTCCTTAATTTTGCCTCCTTCATTTGTTCGGCATATGTCATCAACCAAGACAAGTCCATGTCACCAATTAACAAAGCAGACTAATATTTTTCACTCACCAAATCAGAGACCCCATCACAAACTTATTGATCCTAGATCTAGGATCGGCCACCAAATGAGGAACATACTTTGAAAGTTGATTAAACTTGAGGGCATACTCCCTCACACTCATAGCACCTTGTTTAAAGTTCATAAACTCCACCAACTTTGCTTTCCTAAGCTCAAGAGGAAAAAACCAATTAAGGAAAGCCAATTTGAACTCTTCCCAAAGTATCACATAACTATTTCCCTTCTCCCCCTTCCATTGGTCATACCAAATTTGGGCTACCCCCTTGAGTTGGTATGCCACCAACTCTGCCTTTTCATTTGGCCCAACACCCATGATATTCAAGATTTTGTAGACTGCATCAATGAACTCTTGTGGGTTTTCCTCCAGCTTTGACCCATAGAAAACTGGAGGATTCATCCTTATGAAGTCTCTTACCCTAGTTCCCGAGGTAGTAGCATGAGGGGCTTGGGCCCCTTGGTTGTCTTGATTGGCCACAACTTGGGCAAGCATAGTGACAGCATCCCGGAGCTTACCATTGGTAGGTTGCTCTTTGAGAGTTTAGGCCCTTCTTCCTTGAGTGTTTGGCATGATATAACATAGCAAAGAACAATCGTTAAAGGGGGAAAGAACTTACCATAACTCTATAGCATGACTTAGATTATGATGAAGGGAAACATTTCCTAAAACATCTCACAGCCTCCTATTCATAGTCTTAGCACGCTTCACAAACATGAATAGGACTCTAATCGATGCGGTGTGTTGGACTTTGAGGATCTGTCAACGTAGTGCTTTGATACCATCTTTGTCATGACCCAAGCCTACGGCCTAGATGTGACCGGCGACTGGGGAATCCGAAGGAACCTCAAACAAGTCTTGTAGCTTATCATTACACATCCTTGGTCGTGGAAGTAATGCAAGACAAACATAAGAAATATAAATAAGGGGGATTTGGACTATGGGTGAGACTTATATTTAAATAGCTTGAATATCATAAGTCAAAGCTCAAGCATGATAGATAACTTGTCCAACAACACCTCTAACATAGGACTTAACGGGGGCCAAGACAAGCAACTGGGCTCACCCTCATAGCAAAAGTATACGAAAAAGAAGGATAGTCTTTAATAAATAGCTTAAGAATATAGATATTGCCCTCACACATGAGGACTCACCAACTAGCTTGAAGGGATATCACTAGTCATGTGGAGGAGGATGATAATCAAATGAAGCTCCGGTCCCTACATGGTAACATCATGTAGGCATAGAGTATGCGTTAATATATTTGAATATACTATGTATGTAGAATGCAATGCTACAAGAGATAGACATCATAACCAAAATACATAACAATAGGCAATAGGTATAATATGACAATATTGCATGTATGATCAATTCTTAAGTAAAATATGCTTAAGTAACTCATGCTTATATAGGATAGCATATGTGTAGAAAAGACCAAGGTATATTTCTAAATGTACAACCCTTTGGTAGGTTAGTGATGATGCCACTCTATCACTTAGGTGGATGAGTACTAACCCTCATCTAGGTTGGTCATAATTTCGCCCCGTCACCAAGGTGCATGAGTACTAACCCTGATCTAGGTTGATGAGTACTAACCTCCATCTAGGTTAGTGATGATGTTGCCCCATCACTTGGGTGGATGAGTACTAACCTTCATCTTTTTTGGTGATGATGCTGCCCCATCACTTAGGTGTATGAGTAGTAATCCTCATCTAGGTTTATGACAACTAACCCCCATCTAGGTTAGTGATGATACTGCCCTATCACTAGGTAGAGAAGTACAAACCCTTCACTAGGTTATCTGGGTGGTTAGACCCCCCAAGTTGGGCATGGTCGAGTTCTACAATTTACATAGGATGCATCATAGGCTCTAATGCAATACTTCATATAGGAATAATCATATACATAAGCTCATTTCATCATTATAACATCATTCATATCATATCTCATGCTTGGGACTTTCAATTTCTCAATAATCCATGACCGGACATTTTATCAAATACTTGGCAGGTGTGAAATGGTAGTATAAGACCATGCAGTTTAGAGATAAAATTATGCAAGTAAATCCACTATAAAATCATCAATCACCATCTTGCAATACCCCCAAGGCAGTCACATCAAAACCCCTCATCAAAACTTACAATAGGTCCAAGATATATAGCTAACAACATAGCAAAATAGTCACAACTTTACATAGCTTTAACATAGTTCATAGACATGTTCATACTAGTAAACCTATTTGTAAATCCAACTTTAAAAGAAAGATCTATCTCCAGTACCTGGGGTGTGGTCACTGGTAGTGCCACCGGTGCTACCATTGTTACTATTATATCAGCTCGAAGCTGCTAGCTCTCCATCTGGATGGCCATCCACTCTACTGGCCTTTCCTGCTCAGGGTCTGCTATACTTTCACCTCGTAGGCACTAATACAGGCATCCACGGTGGAAAGATAATCCTGAATAGTGGCAACCATCTATGCCTGTATACGACCCTCTGAGATTGTAATCGCCTAGTTGACCCATGGCTTAATCTGGTAAACTAACTGAGTAAATCACAACTCAAGATATGATAATCTCTACGCATGGCCTGTATAGATATGGTGGGCACGTAAACCATCCTTGCAGGAGTAAGTTGTGATGACATGGCTTATGGTGCAGTGACAGAAGTAGTGGGCCCTCACTCCTCATCTGCTTTGGGCTGTGGGGGCCTGTCCTCAGTAGCAGCAGTGATAGTAGTAGTGTGTGGAATCTCAGGTGGTGGCATTAGGGCAAACATCTCTGGCATGGGAGCAGGCTGGTGTAATGCTCACCGAAGTACCACAAGGTTCTCCTCAACCTTGATCAGGCAGGTATCCAAAGTGTATTGGGCCTTGATCAGTAAGTCCAGCTAGTGTAAACTCTCTACCCTTGACTCTAGACAAAATTTGTATATCAAGTATGGAAAAGGGATGGAGCTGGACCTCTTCAGGGCTGCCTCGTGAATCTACTTAGTAATGGGGTACGCCTAATAAATCTCGTAACAAGATAAGACACAGGCAACTTGTACTACATACTCAGACGTCAAGGTATTATTAGCAAGTGTCAATTAGATACGTGATTTCACAATCACCCACCAAAACTTGGTGGGAAAACTGAGCAAAGCCTTGACAATAGGCTCCAAGTATGTGGCAACCAGTGCAAGTTGTAGATCTTGCACAAAAATATAACTAGCCATCCATTTCATTAGGTTGGCTTTGCACTTCAGATCTCTCATCACCAGCAGGTCCCTCGTCTGCCCCACTCTGTAATCAAACTCAACTGTGGATCTGAGGGCAGGGAACTCTGGCCCAAATAACATGCGATGGATAGTGGTCTCTGAGATATCCACCCGCTAACCCCTTACTCTGGTCTCAATCTGTCTAGGCTGAGTAAGGGGCTTCTTCTCCTTAGGAAAAGTACTATGAATCATGGGTGCATATAACGCATAGAACTTCCCCACTGTAGTTGAAGAGTATTGTTAAAGTAATTTGGTCAGCCACTAAAGTCCGTATCTGATCATTGTGTCATGGATATCGGGGACACTATCGAGTCTATCTGGGATGACTCGAGGCTCCTCATAAATAAAGTAAGTCAGCTTGCCCCGCTCTATATTTTGTGAATCGTCAACATAGATGTCCCGCATACCTGCGACACACCACCAACTAGTAGGTGCATTTGGTAGAGATGGTGATGACCGCAGTACTATAGAGGACTCCATCTCTGATCCATTGTCGGAGCTTGAATCATAGCTAGACTCCTCTCTTGATGGAGTAATCTGAATATAATCACTTTTGTCGTAGCCTCTCTCATTAAACTGGGGAGTGCACATGATAAGAGCTTGAGTATGTCTAGCTCTGGTAGCAACTCTAGTCTGAGGTCTAGCAGCCTGGGGTCCAAATGGACACCAAGGTCTTCTAGTGAACCACTCTGTTCGAGGGTCTTCTCATCCTCTGAGGGCTCATCTTTGAGCCTCCTCTATAAGGACATGATCTCATCATATTTTTCTTTTGGGGACATAGTACCTAAAACATGAACATTTAAGAACTTAGGTTAGCCTTACAGATCAAAAGATGAAATGCAAAAATAACTTGGACTTAGTTGTAGATGGATCTACGAAAGCACCTCTATGGGCCATAGTGGAAACTACGAGCTACAGAAGGCTCTCATAAAATAGTGACCATAAAATGTTTTATTCACTGAAAATGTCTACGAGACCAGGTATGACTCCTAGAATTTTCTACGAGTTATAGATTGGGTAGTAGAGGATTTCAGTGTCTAGATTTATTTCAGGCAGGAATCTACGAGACCATTCTATGAGACATAAAGTGTTCTATAATTCATAGAAGGTCTCATCTAATGGGTGCTGAGAAACTTTAAGTTTCTGGAATTTTGTACGAGGGACGATTACAACTCTTGAAATGTTCCATGGGCCGTAAAAGCCACTCATAGACCAAAATAATAGTCACTTGAGTTTACATGTCCACCATAACAAAACCCCATATGACTTTTTTTAATTATATTCTAACAACATTGAAGAAATACGCACAGACACACATAATTTTCACACAACAACTAATAACTTAACATGCTTGTCAACACATGTACCCCATAAAAAATTATTAGACATGCTTCCCCAACCTTCTTATCCTGTATGAATGATTTCACAACAAAATTACACACTGATTTCATCACGTACTGAATATCACTCATATGATCTAATTAATTTCATGGTGAATTATTTCATAGGCACCAAAACATCATTCAAACATGGGCAAAGGCAACTATACCCAACTATGGTTCTACACACATATTCAAACATAGCCAACCATAATTTTATTATCACAATGACTATTTTAACTCAAGGGTTCGTGTCTACAGCAAACATTTTCGTCATAATTTTCAATTTAACCCTATAAATATAGGTAAATTAATGGTATTAAATTAACCAAAAACTTACCAATTTATGTGATTAGATTATTGAAGATAAAGGAGGTTATGAGTTACTAAACCCTAGGTCACTGGAATTTTTCATCCAAAAATGGAGGGATAATCGCCGTCGGTAGTCGAAAGTTTTTAGGTGGGGTATGACTAGGCATAATATGTAATTTAGGGGTCAAATGAGGTCAAAATGTTTTGACCCCAATATTTATACTTTGACTAGGTTAATTAAAATCTGATAGGCCTGGACTCTATGAAACCCCGATTATGGGTCGTAGAGTGTTTTACAGCTAGTGAATTGTTGTTTTGTAGAACATCCAAACCCTAGTTTTTAGGACTAGGTTTCACTAACCAGTCTATGAGTCATAAAATAAAGTATGACTCATAGAGTTGGTCGTAGAGACCCCAACACTTAGTTAAAATCTTAGAAAACTTACCTGGGGTCCATGATCCCTATTCATGACCCATAGTTTTATCTACGGATTATAAAGTTGGCTCGTGGACTGGAGTGCACAACGTTTTGCTTATTGGAAATGTCTATGAGATGGTGTATGGGTTAGAAAGTGCTTTACAGCTAGCAGAACCAGTCATAGAGGCACTTCCTGATAACCTTCTCAGCCAAGAGTGGCTGACTTAGCCATGTACCTGCATATTCCTTATAGAACACATTGTTACCCTAATGCAACCAGCCTAATGTCAAAGATTACAACCAAAATACAAGAAAATAAACTATCTATGTGTCCAAACACTAAAAAAATAATGCTACAACTACAACTTTTACATCAAAAACCTTGGGTTACCTCCTAGGTAGCACCTGATTTATTATTGCAGGACGACTTGGATAAATTGGTTACTCAGACTTCACCTATTACCAAGATTTCATTATTCAATTCATCTAGCCTCTTCATAGACACACTGATATTAAAGACAACCTCTTAGTCGTTCAATCTGAACCTTCATTGACTGGCTTCCATATCCACTAGTACTTGCCCAGTAGCAAGGAATGGTCTCCCCAAGATGGTTTTGATGTCAAAGTTAACTTCACAATCTAGGATCACAAAGTATGTGGGGAATATAAACTTTTAAAATTTGAATAGAACATCATACAATATCCCTATAGACTTCTTCATCGTGCGATCAGCCATCGACAACCGCATGCTCGTTGGAGTAATGGCCTAGTCCTAGCTTTTTCAAAACCACAAAGGGCATCAGATTAACATTAGCACCTAGATCATATAGTGCTCTTACGAACTCCATATCGCTAATGGTGTAGGGTATTATAAAAGCATTGGGATCTTCACACCTTTAGGCCGAGGACCTTGTAATCACACTGTAATGCTAAAACTCTTGGGACAACTCCTAACTCATAGTGCACTTTTTTGTAACTAGGTTCTTTATGTACTTTGTATACCCCAGCATCTTCTTCAATGCCTTAATAAGAGGGATATTGATAGAGAGTTGTTTTAGCATGGAGAGAAATTGCTTGAACTTGTCTTCCTCCTCCCTCTTTTTGATTTTTTGAGGGAAAAGAGGAGGAGGCATAGGAATGGTCTTCAACTTCTGTAGTGCATCGATAGCTTCATTCAACCATCCTTTCCATGATCATCTCCGATATATGTATCTTTGGCCATAACTGTCTTGTCTGGAATATCATCCTTAATAACTTGTATGGGAGGATCAATGGTGCTCTTGCCACCATAAGTAGTAACCTCCATACACCACCCTTCATTCTTAGGGTTCTAAATTATGTTGCTAGGTAGTGTACCCCTCTGTCGCTAATTGAGTTGAGTCGACACATGACTAAAGTTTTACTCAAGCCGTGTGACAACAATAGAATTTTTCAAGTTAATACTGAAGATTTCAGATTTCATCCCCCTTAGAATCTCATCTTCTGTCCCAATTTCTTCAATAATCGATCAAACATATATCCTCAATTTATGAGCTACTCATACCTGTGTTGTAGTTGTGTGGTGGCACATATGGATTATTTATGTAACCATCTGTGTGACCCCAATCTACATCTCCATCTTGGCCCCTATTCCGATTATAGTATCCTCCGTGGTTGTCTCTGAAAACTTTATCTCTGCTAAAGTTCTGACCTTCGTTTTCTTGACCTTGGCACCAATATTTAGGATTGGATCCTTGGGTGTTGGTCTGGAAACCCTTCATCTGATCAACAATAAAAAAAATTGTCCTCCTTATAGTAAGGCTCGTCATAAATGAGTACACGTGAAAGCTAATGAACTACTACATTGACTCGCTCCTGATTCTGTTTCATCATCACCTCCATACCTATGAGGATTCGGGTAAGCTCTTGCATAATTTCTTCATTGATCTTGGCTTGCTCTGAACCAACATTGATAATGCATGAACTTTAGATAGATACTCTATCTATTTTCTCCTGTGCATGATTAGTCCTCACCACTCTCTCTATCCTTTCTATGATCCTTGTGAATGGCTGATATAAGAATATGCCCCCTATAACAGTATCAACATAAGCCTGACTATTTTCATCAAGGGCATGGTAGAAGATCTCCACCAAGGCATCATAAACTGTCTTGTGGTTTAGGGCACTCCTCAAGCATTTTATGAACCGCTCCAATGTTGTACTGATCGAGTCACCAGGAAGTTGCTCAGAAGTTGTTGATTTTATCTTTCAACTTGAGCTTCTTTGATCTCAAGAAGTACCTTTTACCTTATGCAATTCAGCCCAACTAGTGATCAAACTCTATGGGACCTAAGATAGCCATAGTGCTGCATTACCTGTAAGAGACAATAGGAAGACATAAAGTCCTACAACATCCATAGACAGATTCTATGTTCCCATCACACACTTCCAGACAAATGCAACATTGTGTAGATGACTATGAGGATCCTCCAATGGTTAGCCTGCAAATATCCTACTGTTCTACAGTATCTGAAGTAACCCACTCAAAACCATGAACATTATGTTAGTCGATAGTGGTGGTAACACAATAGCTCCTGTCACCTTCATAGCCATAGGATTCGACTTATATTTATTCCACCGATAAGCATTGCCGTTAAAATCCTATGATTGTGGAGCAATATCCTAAAGAGGAGGTGGGTTCTTATTAGGATTGTGGAGCAATATCCTAAAGAGGAGGTAGGTTCTCATGGTTAGCATTCTCATTATCAGTCCTATTTAGAGTTGCATTAGTCACATTATTGGCATTATCTTAGGTCATTCTCCTCAGCATTCTATGGATCTCTGAGTCATACGTTGTCAAGGATCTGCCTCGACTTCGTATTTTGGGCATACACTACACTTACGCCCTGAAAAAGAACAAAAATAACCAAAATCATAAAATGAGGGAAACAAGTATTAACACCCAAATCACTTTGAATTAACCAAGTCTAGCTATAATCCCCGGCAATGGCGCAAAATTCTAGATGTCCCCCAAGTCACACCTCTTTTTTTAGGATAAATCGGTTGTTGTCAAAAAATATAACCTAACCAAGGTTAGGTCAAACCTAAGGGGATACATAAACATAGGAGAGTTCACTTAATGTAATTTGAGTGACTAACCAACTTATTTCCCCAAGGGGGGAGGGAGTTTGCAGTAATCAGTAGAAAAATAAACCTAACTAACACAAGAGTTAAATTACTATGGAGAGATCCTAGGGGATTGGGTTCCTCATGAGCCCCTAACTTAGTATCACCAGATAACCTAGTTCTTTTCTCATGTGTAGTATATAGGATGACAATTTAAGTTCACCAATCCCTTTGGTCCAGGAAAGAGGCAAATTTCACTATGTGACTTGGCCCTCTCTGTACTGTGCATTACTAACCCTTACCTATTAGTCCCTATACACCTCCCCTTGGACTAGTTCGGTTGATTAGATGAGAACCCATCAATCGAATCCTATTAATTAATCTCTGTTCCTACTCGTTACTACCTTGGTCCAGTCTGTAAGACTAGGCAAATTCTAATTTTGGCTTACAAAATACACACAACAAATAGAGTTAATTAATACATGGAAGCACACTTTCCCTGAATTTGATTCATCCAATTTTACCTTGTTAGTTCTTCATGGTTTCCACAGCCCTATTTGTGGATTTAGATACTCATGATTTGTGTAGATGTAAGACTTATGAATTGGAATAGCATAATAGAACACTTATACAATTGAATTAAGAAAAAGCAAATGGAAACTTTAAAGAGAATCACAAGATTAAAGATCAAATCAAAGTACAAGTGTTTCTCAAAACTGTCCAATGTTATCTCTACTCAATCTCACTATTTTTCTTCTCTAACTATCGAGCTCTTTATGAACTTAATGAAAAATAACATATAACTCTATTTATAATATTTAAAATAAAAGTCCTAAACAAAATAGGATAAATGGGTCGACAAGCCTCACGAACAGCTTTACAAGCCAAATTGCATTCCACAACCTATAATCGAGGTCTCGTAAAGAGCTGCTAAAAAACTAGACTTGAGATCTACGACCCTCCTCTACGGCTCATAAAAAGTGCTCTATGACCCATAAAGTGGTTTCATCTAATGAAACATAAGAAAGTCATTCTTCTCTTATCCCCAGGGCACGAAATGTGTTCTACAACTCATAAACCAATCCATGACTCATCTATATATTTGTAGAACCAACTTTAGAAAATCATCCCTTTACTAGAATTGTCTATGAAACGTCCTTCACCCGGCCTATAGTATGCACTACGGCTCGTAAAGGGTCTCGTATTTCATCAAAATCAGCAACTTCTGTATTTTCTTCATAAAATCTAGGCCAACCCTAGAATCCTACATATAAAACATAGAATCACATAAAACCAACTAGCATCGCATTTATAATACAAAAAAATCCAAGTTTTATGCATCAAAAGTGTTGTATTGTGCCAACACATCACATTCATTTATTTTTCTCATGCTCATCTCATATTTTTGCCTTTTTCATTATACTACTTTGATTTCCATCTTGGGTTGTTGTGATTTCTTTGTAGTAGCCACTATCAACTTTGGCTTTTGGCCTGAGCTAAGGTGCACAATGTCGTACCAATGAACTAGGGCCACTTTTAGTAGCCACCCTCAACATAAGCTTTTAGCTTGAGTCAATGTACATAATTTTTAAGGAGGGTCCAGGGGCAAATTCAAGATTTACAAAAATAAAGGTGTAGGTGACCTAGGTATTTACAAAGAAAAGGTACATATATGGCTCAAACATTTGGATCAAGGGATACATATTGTATTTGGTTGGTCATTTAGGCTAAGTAGACTATTATGAATAATGGCTTATGATCCTTTCATAACCAACTAACCTACAGTCTTAGTTAGACTAATAGGGCAAGTTCTAGATTGAAACACAACATAAGAATCACAAAATTAAGCTCATACACACTTGGTATTGATTAACACTGTCAATTTAGACACTTTGATCATACTTTATATCATAATTTATCCCTATCAAATCAGAATGCACAATATCATATACAGATCCTACATGGTTACTATCAAAACTATCTACAAGCACTTCATCCAAAAATAATTTGAAAAATAGAGGGGTATAATTCTTCAAGGTAAATCAATACATACCAAAGATATCATTATAATATGCTATTTGTGACACCTCGTAACTATATGCCCTTGTATATCCATGTTTCAAGCCTCATTTGGTGAGGTTGGGGGTGTACTAGATTCATGAGATATTCCTAGTACCTAAACGAGTTCAAGACTTACCTCCAAGTTGAGTTTTGGACGTTGTTTCATACAATGGTCAACTTTAAACTAGCATAACTCCTAGCATATTTGGAACTTGATAGCCAATGATATGTCAAATAAAAGCCCTCTGAGTAATATTTTCAATGCTCTTTGTTTCACCTTATTTTGACATCGGATAAAGGTGTTATGACCATTTTCATGAGATCCTCCCGTGTAGTGAAGCCCCATGGGGCACCCATACGGCCAGTGTGGTCTTGTACAGCTCGTGTGAAGGGGTACGGGCTGTGTCACCTGGGAGTGTGGTGGCCAACAACATTTTCTAGTCTATGTGAGGTGGGAGGGAGCAGTACATGGTCCGTGTAACACTACACGGCCCGTGAAGTGGTCCGTCAAAGTGACGAGATGCCAAATTTTTTTCAAGTTTCCCAACTTTCATTTTTTTCACTAAGGCACTTCACACAGGCACTCCATATTATAGGTGGAGTACCACATAGCCAGTGAAGTCTCCAGCGACATGACACTTTACCAATTTTTCCATCCGTTCACTTATGGCATCTCTGTAAATTTTAATTACTCTAATGCCCTTTTTAGACTTCCAATGCTATCTTAACCTTCCTAAAAGACCTAAACAATATTTCAAAAGGGTCAAACTCATTACTCTTATCTCAAATACACTCTCAATTCTCTCAAAAGACTCCATTAAACCCTAATTCAATTTCAAGGAAACCCAAGTACAAAATTGGATTCAAAGATCATTTCTAAGCCTCCATTATTCCCAATCTCGATTCCAGGAAACTCTAGACATAACGTATGTAGGTTTCTTTCATGGTTTCCTTTCACCCATGATATTGAGGCCCTACTTAGATGATAATCCTAAAGCATATGATTTCATGCAGGGCTGACAGAGGAGGAGGAGCTTGAGCTTATCTAGAGGGAGTTGAGACAGGAGGCAAAGATATGTTAAACTTGTGAGGTAGAGTAGGTGAGGGGTGCTGGCCCCTTCGGACAGAGGATTACCCCTGATGAGGCCACCTCATAGGGCGAGGGTGGTTAGACTCAGCCACACACTGGCGCTTAGGTGTACAAGTATTATTTTGGGCCCTTTATACCTTATTTTCCTTTGATTATGTTCATTGGGGACAATACACCACTTTTTCAATGGGGTTTGAGTAGTTATGGACCTGGTGTTTCCTTGCTTGTGTTCGTTTTCCCCATGAATATTTATTTTTTGTTGAACCAGCATGTTTAGGATGTTTAGGTAGTATTTGTAGCATATAGTACTATACTTGTGGCATATCTAGCACTATAGAAGAGGCTCAAAGATGAGTCATTCGATGATAGGTAGGTCCCAAATCAGAGCAGATCGATAGAGGAGCTTGGAGTTACTCTGGACACATGTCTTTATGTTATTTTTTTTAGAAAAATGATACCTAAAATTTTTTGAGTGTTTAGTTTAGATAACAACCATACATGTTTAGGTGTGTTAACAATGCTTGTTCTGATTAGTGAGGATAAATTGAGATAAAAAGCATGATCTGAGAGTCTTTTGTTTATAATATATTTAGTATCATGTGAGTGTGAGCTTAAATTGCAAAATTGATGTGTTGTTTGCTAATTCAGAACTTGCCCCTGTTACTCTATGTTAGACTGTAGATTAATTGGATTAGGAAAGGATCTTAGTTCATTATTCTTAAAGGTCCACTTAGCTTAAATGACCAACCAAATTTCTAGTATATCCCTTGGTCCTAATGTTTGAGCTTAATTAACCTAGCCTTGTTAGTTGTAAAATCTTGAAATTGGCCTTGGTCCTTCCATGAACATTGTGTACCTTCACCAAGGCAAAAAGCCTATGTTGAGGGTGGCTACCAAAAGTTGCCCTGGTTTTGAGGACAGACAGTGTGCAACACAATGCAGGCCAAAAGCCTAAGTTGAGGGTGGTTAATGTAAGGGTGAAACACAAAAATGAGGGAAAAGTGAGTGATATAGAAAGAAGGAGAAAAATCATGTACTCGGTGAAAGAAAAATAAATAATGCCTTAGTTGTGAGTTAAAAAGAAAAAATGAATTGTAAAAGCAAGGTAAAAAGCTGAAAAATAAAAAGAAAATGCCCAGAAAAGCTTGAAATATTAGAAAGGAAGAATGAGATGAAAAATAACAGTGTTGGTAGGGAAAAGTGTGGAAACATACTGTTAAGGAGGGCCTTTATCACTATATTTCGAAAATACCATACCAAAGCCTTTGAGCCTACGTTACAAGCCTAGAGAGTCCTAAAATGATCCTGGTCTAAGTAGTTGAAGCTCTTAGTCATGAGTATAGGGGCAAGCCTATGGTGTTAGGCATGATGCATGAATATCTTTTGTGAGAGTGAGTGATTTTGGATAGTCCCAAGGTTATACATGAAAACATCATTGAGAGTGAGATATGAGACTTCTTTATGTGAGGGCACTTGTATTGCATTGTTAGCATTAGACTTATTTAGTGATTGTAGATGTGTTTCCAAATGCATGATTTTGTACTGGTTTGCTAGATGACTATCTGATTCTATTTTGAAAAAGTGGTATGGGTATCGAAGTTTAAGTTTGATGTGATATATGTTATTAGGTTGAGGTCTGCATATAGTCCATTGCTTGAGGACAAACAATAATTTTAAGTTGATGTCATTGATGTGCTACAAAAGTACAACATTTTTTATGATTAAAACTTGGAATTTTATGTGTTTTCAATACGATGTTAGTTGGTTTTATATGTTTTTATGTTTTATTTGCAGGATTCCAGGGTTGGCTTTGATTTTTTGAAGAAAATACAAAAGTTGATGCAGTACGAGACAATTTACGGGCTATAGTGCACTCTATGAGTCATTAAGGGGGTTTCATGGACAATTCCAGTGATGAGCTAATTTTTTGAAGTTGGTTCTACGAATATGCAGATAAGTCATGGATTGGTTTACAAGTTGTAGAACATGTTTTATGCACTGAGGATTAGAGAAGAATGACTTTCTAAAGTTTCATCAGACAAAACCCCCTTATGAGTTGTAGAACACTTTATGAGACGTAGAGGGGTGTTGTAGATCTCAAGTCCAGTTTTTTAGCAACACTTTGTGAGACCTCGATTATGGGTCATGGAATGCAATACAACTCGTGAAGCTGGTCGTGAGGCATGCTGACCCAACTATCATATTTTGTTTAAGACTTGTATTTTAAATATTATAAATAGCTTTTTAGCTAATTTTTCATTATGTTTACAGAGAGCTCGATGGTTAGAGAGGAAAAACAGTGAGATTTGAGTAGAGATAACATTGGAGAGTTTTGAGAAACACTTTTGCTTTGATTTTATCTTTAATCTTGTGATTCTCTTTGAAGTTTGAATTTGCTTGTTCTTAATTCAATTATGTAAGTGCTCTATTATGTTATTCCAATTCATAGGTGTTGCATCTACACAAATCATGAATAGCTAAATCCACAACTAGGGTTGTGGGAACCATGAAGAACCAACAAGGTAAAACCAGATAAATCATAATTCTGGGAAAGTGTGCATGCATCTGTTAATTAACTCTCTTAGTTTTGCATGTTTTTAGATGGTGGCCAACATTAGAACCTGTCTAGTGTTACTGACTAGACCAAGGTAGTAATAAATAGGAAAAGAGATTAATTAACAGGATTGGATTGATGTGTTCTTGTCTAATCAACCATACTAGGCCAAAGGGAGGTTGTACTGGGACTAATAGATAAGGGTTAGTAATGCATACTACGGAGATGATCCAAGTTATGAAGTGAAATTCTCCTCTCGCATGGACCAAAGGATTTGGTGAACTTAACTTACTATCCTGCATGCTACACACTAGAAAAGAATTAGGTTATCTGGTGATACTAAGTTAGGGACTCATGGGGAACACAATTCCCTAGTTTATCATCATATTAATTTAACTCTTGTATTATTTAGGTTTATTTTTCTGTTGATTATTACAAAGCACCCTCTTTTGGGAAGTAGGTTGGTTAATCACTCAAATTACATTAATTGAATTCTCCTAAGTCTATGTATTCCTTTGGGTTTGACCCTAACTTTTGTTAGCTTTTATTTTTTGACGAAGACTGCTTTATCCTCAAAAAGGAGGTTTAACATGGGTGACATCAAAATGCCAAAAAAAGAGTTGAAGAAAAAAAGAATTGAGAAAAAGAAAAGGCAACGAGTGTGAGAAGTATATGAATACACCCAAAAGATTCAAAATGTGTGAAAAGGAACAATATATCATAAAAGTGTCATTATTGGCAAGGATAAGTTCAGAACAACAATTTCAAAGAGGGTAATCAGTCACTATTTTCTAAATATATCATACCAAGCCCTTGGATCCTACGTTACAAGCTGAAAAACTCCTATAGTTATCCTAGTTTAACTAGTCTAATGTCACAGTCTAGAATCTAAAGGCAAGCATATGGTATTATACATAGTAATGAATAACAGTTATGAATGTGAGTGTCTTCACTTAGTCCCTGACATTGAATAAAAGTACATCAATTTGTGTAAGAAACAAGATATCTTTTGTTTGTGAGGGCACTTGAATGACATTGTTGATTATTGGATTATTTTTGTGAGTGTTACTTAAGTACATTTCCTTGTCTGTCAAAATTACCCATCATGTATTGATTCACATGAGTTTGCTTGGTACATGTCTTACGTATGCACCGAAGGTTTGTGAGGGTATTGGTTATTTACTGAGATATGATATATGCCATGTGATTGATGTCTATATGTATGTTATGCTACTTATGGTCGATTGAGTCCGTTGCTTGAGGACAAGCAACAATTTTAAGTTGAGGCTATTGATATGTTGCTAAAATACAACATTTTTGATACTTTAAACTTAGAATCTTATGGCTTCTCTAGAGATTTTAAGTAGATTTGATGTGTGTTTGTGTTGTTTTTGTAGGATTTCAAGATTCAGGATATTTTTGTGAGGTTTGCCAAATGTTGCATCTTTTTGCTTAGAACATTACCACCTACGGGTTATAGTTTGAATCACGACCCTTAGGTGGATGTTCGTGGTCTGATTCAAAGATTTGAAGATATTCTGGAAATTTAATGACGATTAACAGGATAGGTCATGGTTTATTCCATGACCTGTAGACTTTTTCATTGGACAAAAGCTCAGAGTTTCAGGAAATTAACAGGATGGAGATTACTACAGCCTGTGGTCCAAACTATAAGCCATGGATGAAGTCTTGCATGGTGCCCAGTTTTTAGGAAGTCAGTCCAAGACATCCCGACCACAAGCCATGGATCAGTTGACGGGCCAAACATTGGCCCGTGGTCGAGCTTGAGTCCAGTTTTCCTTGTCTATTTGGGATTTAGCTTTTATGTCTATAAATAGGGGTTTTATTTATTTTTGGACATGTAGACTATCAGAGAACAAAATGTTAATTTTAGTTTGGGTTTGTTCTTGGAAATTTTGAAAAACACAGTTTGTGGTTACTTTCGGATCTTGGTATTGCTATTTACGTGGATATTTTGGATTTTCAATTCTTCAATTCTTTGTTATAAGTATTTATGTATGCAAACATCAAACAAAATTTCATCATCTACAATGAACATGAGTAGTGAAATCTACAACTAGGGTTGTGAGAACTTTGAAGAACTAACAAATTAAGGGTTTAGGGATTTGTCCCAATTGCCTTTCCTTTAATTTGAAAATTTTGCTCTACGGTGAACCCAGGGCATGACATGATCTTCTTTCCACATAGTTCATTTTCGCATGAAGCTTTTTCCCCTTTTTTGGCCCTGAGATGAGTCTAGATCATTTTTACTCTAAAATGATGCCTCTCCTCGATGAGGAGAGGTCACTGATGCTCCTAGAGAATGAAAAAAGTTGCAAAAAGATATTCTCGATACAGTTGACTTAAAAATCAAAGTAGACCATTTCTCCACACAATTTTCCTCCTAAACAAGAATATGGCCTCGAATTCGCCAAAAAACTTATGAATGATACGTTATGCAACGCATTTATTACTAAGGTATCTTAAGGGACTTGGGAGGTGTTAGAATATCTCTCTGTTGGGAACATTCATTCTCAAATGTGTTAGAAATATGCTTGAGAGGAGTGACTAAGAAAATTTTTAGCGCAACATGAACGTATAATGCAATTTTAGCACCAATTTAATGAAATTTCAGACTTGTGTATCAAATATCATTATAAAAAGTTTCCATGAGTAAGTACACAGGTAATATGACATATAAGGCTAAAATACATGGTTTTACACCTTAGACATGAATAACTTATTACATTAGGCTAGAGTAGATTGGAAAACATAAGGATAGCATTTCTTCATATCCGCTTCTGCTTCCCATATGACACTTTTGACTTGTTGATTCCTCCAAAGGACCTTAACGGATGCTAAATCTTTGTTCCTCTATATCTTTACTTTCCTATCCAATATCTCAATCGGAACCTCTTCATACATCAAGTTCTCTTCCATATTCACCACCTCTAAAGACATAATGGAGCTTGGGTCACCTACACACTTCGTCAACATGGACACGTTAAAGACCGAATGAACCATACTCATCAATATAGGCAACTCCAACTCATAAGCAACCATACCAATGTGCCTCAAGATTCTTGTCACGACCCAAGCCTAGGGCCTAGATGTGACACGACGAATAGGGAATCCGAAGGAACCCCAAACAAGCCTCTTAACTTATCATTACATATCATTGGTCGTAGTAGCATATAAAATACATAAAGAGTAAGAATAGGGGCAATGGGGCTAAAGGGAAAGCTTACATAATATCATAATAAAGAGAGAATGAGTCAAAGCTCATATCATAGATACATAGCATGTCCAACAAACACCTCCACTACATAGATAAGAGAGAGAACAAAGATAAAGCAACTGGGCTCACCCTCATAGTCAAATGGAGCATAAAGAATAAGTAGTACCGAACTAGCCACGCAGAGGAGGAGGATAATCAACTTGGTCTCCGGTTCCTACATGGTGATATCATGTAAGCAAGAGTATGCATTAGTATGTTGAATGTACTATGTATGTAGGATGCAATGCAACAAGAGATAGGCATCATAATCCAAATGTATAACAATAGGCAATACACATAATATAACAATATGGTATGTATGATCAATGCTTAAGGAACTCATGCTTATATAGGATATCATATGTAGAAAAGACCAAGCTAGATTTCCAAAGTACAAACCCCTTGGAAGGTTGATAATGATCTTACCCATCATCCTGGTGTGTGAGGTACAAACCCCTCAACTAGGTTAGTGATGATCGCACCCATCACCCTGGTGTATGAGGTACAAACCCATCAACTAGGTTAGTGGCGATCTCACCTAACACCCTAGTATGTAAGGTACAAACCCTTCAACTAGGTTATTGGCAATCTCACCTACCACCCTGGTGTTTGAGATATTAAACCTTCAACTAGGTTACTCGGATCGGGCATGGTCTAATGGAACACTTTATATAGAATATGTCATATATACAAGCTTTTTCATCATCATATAGTCATTCATATCATATCTAATTCTTTGGACCTTTAATTCCTCAAAAAACCACATCCGGACATTTTATCAAACACTTAGAGGATGTGTAGTGCTAGTGTAAAACCATNAGCTTTGGATCTTCAATTTCTCAAGAAACCACATCTGGACATTTTATCAAATACTTAGAGGGTGTGTAGTGCTAGCGTAAAATCATGCAGTTCAAGAGTAAAATTATGCTAATAAATTCAATGTAAAAGCTTCAATAGATACTTGGTAACACCCTTAAGCAATAAATATCAAATCCCTTTACCAATCCTTTCAAGTGGTCATAGATTCACAGCTCAAAATATAGATCTTAAGCAATAAATATCAAATCCCTTTACAATCCTTTCAATAGATCTTAGATTCATAACTCAAAACATGGTAAAACAGTCACAATTTCATATGCTTAAACATAGTGTGCAGTGATTTTCATAATAATCACGACTCATGAATAAATCACCTTTAAATCATGCAATTTTTAAGGCATATACCCAAACATAGTATGTAGTGATTTTTAGAATAATCAAGACCCAAGAATAAATCACCTTTAAATCATGCAATTTATAAGAAAAGAAAGCTTGGGCACCATGAGAGAAAGGAACCCATGAAAGAAACCCACATACCTTAGCTTGGAGATGAACTTGGTGGAGATTAGAGACGGAGACTTGAAGCTTGAAGAAGAACCTTGAAGGAAATCCTTAGTTTCGGATGAGGGTTTGAGACTTGAATTTAGAAGTGAAAAATATGGCTAAGTATTTGGGTGAGTATTGAGAATTGTTTAGGATGATATAAGGGTGAAATATGGATAAGTATAGGTAAAAACACAGTTGGGAACACTTAGGCCCAAGAATTAAAAGTCTTGGACTGAATTAAAAAAATCAATCACAAAATAAGGCAGAGGCACATTGCGGAAGCGATGCGAAAACATCACTGTTTTCAGCGCTCCTTGAAATTTCACAAATCGATTTGGTTTCTTAAAAAATGGGGTTAGACCCATTTACCACACAATTTGACCCATTGAACAAGAATATGAAGTCAAATTTTCAAAATAACAAATGTATTTTTAGATATATGGAAATTATGATTCTGGGCACTTTCGAGGCACATTTTCGGGCACTTTTGGGATCATTTCAATATCCCTCTCTTGGAAACATTCATCCCTAAATGTAAAAGAAACATACATGACAAGAGTGATCATAAACAAATCAGCCCCAACAAGAATACAACATTACATTTAAACACTATTTTCAAAATCTCAACATAAGTGAAAAATCATTATAAACTTGCCAACTTAAACATGAATGCATATGAATGACATAGAGGCTGAAATATAAGACTTTAAATCACATAGGGACTTGGAATTAGTATCTTAGGCATAAGTGGAGTGGAAAAGATAAGGATACCACTTTTGCATGTTTACTTTGGCCTCCCATGTAGCACTA
>DF360918.1:4220-32048 GCA_000787875.1 Solanum virginianum | reverse complement strand
ATCGGTCATCTTAGGATCTACCTTGATACCATTCCTTGACACCACATGACCCAAGAATGCAACCTCCTTCAAAGAAAATTCACACTTTTCATACTTGGCATACAATTTCTCCTCCCTCAATGTTTGCAACACAACCCTCGAAGACTTATATGCTCCTCCCTACTATTTGAATAGACTAATATATCATCAATGAATACCATAACAAAGGAATCAAGGAAGGGTTTGAAGACTTATTCATAAGGTCCATAAAGATGGCTGGTGCATTGGTCAACCAAAAAGATATCACAACAAACTCATAATGCCCATATCTAGTCCAGAAGGTTATCTTGGGAATATCACACTCCCTCACCTTCACTTGATGATACTTGGACTGAAGATTTATCTTAGAGAAGTGGTTAGCCCCTTGTAATTGGTCAAACAAATAACCAATCCTTGGAAGAGGATATTTATTCTCTATAGTGACCCTATTTAGTTACCAATAGTCAATACACATCCTAAGGGACCCATCCTTCTTTTCCATAAACAACACCGGAGCACCCCAAGGTGATTGGCTAGGTCTAATAAATCTCTTCCCCAATAAATCTTTTAATTGTTTCTTTAACTCCTTCAAAATCGCCGGGGCCATACGATAAGAGGGAATAAAAATGGGTTGAGAATTAGGGAGGAGGTCTATGCCAAAGTCGATTTCCCTTTCGGAAGGAACATCAGGAAGGTCATTTGGGAAGATATCAAAACACTCATTTACAACCAGGATCGACTCTATGGGAAGGACTTTAGGCTCCATATTCCTAACCCTCACAAGATGGTAAAGACAACCCTTAAAGATCAACTTATGGGCTTTAATGCAAGAGATGAAGCTACCTTGACCACCACATATTGACTTTCCCACTCAAGGACAGGTTCATTTAGAAATTGGAATTTGACCCTATGGGTTTTACAATCAATAGAAGCAAACTAGGCATGCAACTAATGAATCCAAAGAATGACATCAAAATTGATCATGTTTAACTCAACGATCATGACCCAAGCTTAGGAACTAGACATGACCGGCGAATGGGGAACTCGAATGGACCTCAAACAAGCCTCGTAGCATATCATTACAAATCCTTGGTTAAAGAAGCAATTAAAAGACATTTGAAGAATGGAAGAAAGCGCAAAGGGGCTAAGGGAGAACTTTTCATAGCATAGGATCAAGAGATAATAGAATCAACTCATAGCACAAATACATAGCTTTATCCAATGACACCTTACTACATAGATAAGAGCGGGGGCCAAGACATATAACCAGGCTCACCCTCATAGTCAATAAGATCAATATATCAAGGACAATAATGTCTTATACATTACAAGAGTTCACAAACTAGGACCACGAAATGGAGGACTCATCAACTATCTTGAGAAGGTCGTACTAACCACGTGGAGGAGGATGCGCAAGAGGAACTTTGGTTCCTACATGATAATACCATGTAAGCAAGAGTATGTGTTAGTAAGTTTGAATGTACTAAGTATTTAGGATGCAATGCTACAAGAGATAGGCATCATAATCAAAATGCATAACAATAGGCAATAGGCATAATATAACAATATTGCATGTATGATCAATGCTTAAGTAAAAAATGCTTAAGTAACTCATGCTTATATAGGATAATATATGTGTAGAAAAGACCAAGCTAGATTCCAAAGTACAAACCCCTGGGTAGGTTGGTGATGATGCCACCCCATCGCCAAGGTGCCAAGGTACAAACTCCTTGATAGGTCACCAAGGTACAAACCCCTTGATAGGTTAGTGATGATGTCGCCCCATCACCCTGGTGCCAAGGTACAAATCCTTTAATAGGTTACCAAGGTACAAACCCATTGATAGATTAGTGATGATGCCACCCCATCACCCTGGTGCCAAGGTACAAATCCTTTAATAGGTTACCAAGGTACAAACCCATTGATAGATTAGTGATGATGCCACCCCATCACCCTGGTGCCAAGGTACAAACCCCTTGATAGGTTAGAGGGTGGTCACACCTACCTCCCATGGTGATTGAGGCACACCCCTCAATTGGCTATGGTTAATCTAACACTATATAGAGAGATATCATATACATACTTTCCTTTTATCATCTACATAACATCATATACATACTCTTCTTTCATCATCAAAATATCATTCATAACATAAGACATGCTTTGGACCTTCAATTCCTCAATAAACCATAATCGGATATTTTATCAAACACCTTGGGGGGTGTGTAATGATGGTAAAAGAACATGCAATTTAGAGATGAAATCATGCAAGAAAATCAGTGGTAAAACCTTTAATCAACACCTTGCAATTGACCCAATACATTCACATCAAAACCCCTCATCAAAACTTACAACAGATGCAAGATATATAGCTCACAACATAGTAAAATAGTCACAACTTTACATAGCTTTAACATAGTTCATCGACATGTTCATACTAGTAAATCCATTTGTAAACTCTACTTTAAATCATGCAATTTAGGAAAAGGAAGAATGGGTATCATGGGTGAAAGGAAGCAATGAAAGAAACCCACATACCTTAGGTCTAGAGTTGTGAATATTGTTTAGGTCTTTTAGGAAGGTTAAGATAGCATTGGAAGTCTAAGAAAGGCATTAGAGTAATTAAAATTTACGGAGACACCATAAGTGAAAAGATAGAAAAAATTGGCAAAGTGTCATCTCACTGGAGACTTGACTAGCCATGTGGCACTCCACGGGTCATGTGGAGTGCCTGTGAGATGAGACATAGACAGAAAAATGGAATTGGAACACCTAAGAAAAAGTTAGCGTCGACGTCACTTTGACGACCACTTTCACAGACCGTGTGGTGTTACACGGACCGTTTACTAGTCTGTCCCACCTTACTTAGATGAACATGTATCTGGTCACCACATGCCCAGGTGCTACAACTCGTACCCCTTCACACGAGTCCTACAAGGCTGTCGTGGCCCATGCCTTAACTTCCAATGCCACCCACGCCTTACCAAGCCTCCTAAAACAACTCCACGAACCTCCTTACGACCAGTGGTGAGTCACACAACCTGTACCACTGGTCTTGGACTAAGACATAGCCTCACCATGCCATTTTCCATCCCCAAAAATTTCCCATGACCCGTACAAGTCCACACTGCCTGTATGGGTGCCCGTGGGGCTTCACTGCATGGGAGGGTCTTATGAAAATGGCCATAACTCCTTCATCCGACATCGGAATAAGGTAAACCCAAGTGTGTTATAAAGTTCACTCAAAGGGCTTGCATTTGACGTATCTTAAGCCACCTAATTCCAAATATGCTAAGTGTTATGCTAGTTTAAAGTTGACCCTTGCATGAACAATCACCCAAAACTCAACCCTTAGAGAAGTCTTGGACTCATTTAGGTACTAGAAGTCACCCATGAACCTAATACACCCTAAACCTAACCAAATGAGGCTTGAAACATGGATACATAAGAGCAAAGAGTTATGGTGTGTCACACCTACAAGATCACAAGGCAACACTCTATGCAAGATGTAAATAGGACAACTTCTATAAACTTTCCTAGCAACAATAGATGCACCAATAGGAATAGATACTTTATATGTCTCATGCAACAATTCAGGGTTAACATGGAACTTTTTAGCAACAAAAGAGGTAACAAAGCAAAGAGTGGCACCCGGATCAATCAAAGCATATACATCAATGTCAAAGATTTTAACATATCGGTAAAGACGTCGGAAACCTCACCAACCGCTTGACCATGTAGAGCATAGAATCGATTATGCCTTGGGGAACTACCTTGATAACCACCCCTACCCAATGGAGCCACATTTACACTCTGGCCTTTTGCCATGGTTCCTTTGACAATCCATCTTCTTGTGACCAAGCTACCCATATTCAAAGCATGCATTAAAACCTTTCAAACATGGGCATTTATGACCCCCTCCACATTTAGGACATACACTAATAGAAGCCACACCACCAACAAATTGAGGCCTAAGGAAGTCATTGGTAAACCCCCTATTAGTAGCATGAGTAGAACCTTAGCCTTGATGGAGCCGGCCTCCCCTTTAGAATTTACCCTCAAAGTGGGCCCTCTTAGCCTCATGACCTCTCCTCTTCCTCAACTTTTCTTCCTCCATTTGCTTGAAATATGTCATTAATCAGGATAAGTCCATGTCAATAATTAGCAAGGTAGACCCCTTCTCTTCCTCAATTTCTCCTCCTTCATTTGCTCAACATAGGTCATCAACCGAGATAAGCCTATGTCACTAATTAGCAAGGTAGACCGACATTCTTCACTCACCAAGTCGGAGACCCCCATCATAAACTTATTCATCCTAGATCTAGGATCGGCCACCAAATGAGGATCATTCTTAGAAAGTTGATTAAACTTGAGGGAATATTCCCTCACACTTATAGCACCTTGTTTCAAGTTCATGAACACTACCAACTTCGCTTCTCTAAGCTCAAGAGGGAAAAACCGATCAAGAAAACTAATTTGAACTCCTCCCAAAGTACCACATTACCATTTCACTTCTCCCCCTTCCATTGATCATACCATATTTGGGCTACCCCCTTGATTTGGTCCCCCTTCCATTGATCATACCATATTTGGGCTACCCTTTTGATTTGGTACGCCGCTAACTCCGCCTTTTCATTCAGCCCAACATCTATGATATTCAAAATCTTGTTAACATTATCAATGAACTCTTGTAGATCTTCATGCACCTTTGACCCATTGAATACCAGAGGATTCATTCTCATAAAGTCCCTTACCTAGAACCCAGGGTAGTAGCATGAGCGACTCAGGCCCCTTGATTAACTTAGATGGCCACAACTTGGGCAAGTATGGTGAGAGCATCTCGGAGCATACCATTTGTAGGTTGTTCCTCAGGGATTCGGGCCCTTCTTCCTTGAGTATTAGGCATGATCTAGCATAGAAAAGAACAATCATTAGGGGGGGTAAACATACGATAACTCTATAGCATGACTTAGGATATGAAGAAGGAATTCTTAAAATGCCTTATAGCCTCCTATTCAGAGTCATGGCATACTTCACAACCATGAATAGGACTCTACTTAATGTGGTATGTTAGACTCCAAGGATCTATCAACCTAGTGATCTAATACCAAGTTTGTCATAACCCAAGCCTAGTACCTAGATGTGACACGGCGATGGGGAACTCGAAGGAACCCTAAAAAAGCCTCTTAACTTATCATTATACATCATTGGTAACGGAAGCATATAAAAGACATAAAGAGTAGGAATAGGGGTAATAAGACTAAGGGCAAAGCATGCATAACATCATAATCAAGAGACAAGGAGTCAAACCTCATATCATAGATACGTAACATGTCCAACAAATACCTCTACTACATAGATAAGAGCGGGGGCCAAGACAAAGCAACCGGGCTTACCCTCATAGTCAAATAGAGCATAAAAAAGAGTGTATCTATACAGAATAAGGGAAACATAAATAAATGTCCCCTTATGAGACCCTCTATGAGTCATCTACATAGATAAGAGCGGGGGCCAAGACAAAGCAACCGGGCTTACCCTCATAGTCAAATAGAGCATAAAAAAGAGTGTATCTATACAGAATAAGGGAAACATAAATAAATGTCCCTAGAATGGAGGACTCACTAACTAGCTTGAGTAGTACCGAACTAGCCACGCGAAGGAGAAAAATGATCATCTTGGGCTCCAATTCCTACATGGTGATATCATGTAGGCAAGAGTATGTATTAGTACATTTGAATGTACTTAGTATATAGGCTGCAATGCAACAAGAGATAGACATCATAATCAAAATGCATAACATTAGGCAATAGGCGTAATATAACAACATCACATGTATGATTACTGCTTAAGCAAAACATTCTTAAATAACTCATGCTTATATAGGATATTATATGAGTAGAAGAGACCAAGAAAGATTTCAAAAGTACAAACCCCTTGGAAGGTTGATGATAGTCTTACCTATCACCCTGGTGTATAAGGTACAAACCTCTCAACTAGGTTAGTGATGATTGCACATATCACCCTGATGTGTGAGGTATAAACCCCCAACTAGGTTAGTGGTAATCTCAACTACCACCCTAGTGTGTGAGGTACAAACCCCTCAACTAGGTTAGTGGTAATCTCACCTACCACCCTAGTGTTTGAGATATTAACCTCTCAACCAGGTTACCTGGATAGGGCATGGTGTAATGCACCATTTTAGATATAATATATCATATCGATAAGATCTTTTTATCATCAAATAGTCATTCATATCATATCTCATGCTTTAGACCTTAAATTCCTCAAGAAACCAAATCCGAACATTTTATCAAGCACTTAGAATCATCATATTATCATTCAACTCATAAGAAATGCATTGGACATTCATTTCCTTAAGAACCCATAATTGGACATTTTATCAAGCACTTAGAAAGTGTGTAGTGCTAGTGTAAAACCATGCAATTCAAGAGTGAAATCATGCTAGTAAATTCAATGTAAAAACTTCAATAGATACTTGGTAAAATCCTAAAGCAATAAACATCAAAACCCTTCACCAATCTTTCAATAGAGTTTAGATTCATAGCTTAAAATATGTTAAAACAACCACAATTTCATATGCTCAAACATAGTGTGCAGTGGTTTTCATAATAATCAAGACCTATAAATAAATTATCTTTAAATCATGCAATTTGTAAATAAAGGAAGCTTGGGCATCATGGGTGAAAGGAACCCATGAAAGAAACCCACATACCTTAGCTTGGAGATGAACTTAGTGGAGATTGGAGATGGAGACTTGAAGCTTGAAGAAAAAGAGATTGGTTAATAAGATTCGACCATGAAAGAAACCCACATACCTTAGCTTGGAGATGAACTTAGTGGAGATTGGAGATGGAGACTTGAAGCTTGAAGAAGAACCTTGAAGGAAATCCTTAGTTCCGGATAAGGGTTTGATACTTGAATTTAGGAGTGAAAACTATGGCTAAGTGTTTGGGTGAGTATTGGGAATTGTTAGGATGATATGAGGGTGAAATATGGCTAAGTGTAGGTAAAAAACACACTTAGCAACACTTAGGCCTAAGACTTAAAAGTCTCTGATCGAACTAAATAAATAGTCACAAAATAAGGCAGAGGTGCGTCTCAGAAAACCTTCCTATTTTTAGCCCTCCTTGAAATTTCATAAATTGATTTGGTTACTTAAAAATTGGGCTTAGATCCACTTTCCACTCAATTTGACCCCCTGAACAAGAATACTAAGTCAGATTTTCAAAATAACAAATGGATTTTTAGATATACAGAAATTATAATTTCGTGCATCTTCGAGGCACATTTTTGGGTACTTTTGGGGTCATTTCAATTCTATAAGGCCTTACATATGTAGGGCTCAAATTTCCTTTCTTATCATTTATGTTGAACTCAAGATCTTTGCTTCTAATGCCAGAATAATACTTTTTCCCACTTTGAGCCATCTTTGTTCTCTCACTTATCATCCTCACATTCTACAATGTTTCCTAAACAAAATCCAAACCTATCAATTCCATCTCTCCCCCTTTAAAAAACCCAACCTAGGATCTCTAATGCCTCCAATATAATGCTTCATGTGCTGGAATCCTGATGCTAGAGTGGTAACTATTATCGTAAGAAAACTCAATGAGTGGCAGATGTTTATCCCAACTACCTTTGTATTCCAACACATAAGCCCCTAACCATATCTTCAAGGATTTGAATGGTTCTTTTGACTTGATCATCCATTTGTGAGTGAAAGGCTATGCTAAGCTCAATTCAAGTACTAAGGCCTCTTTGGAATGTTCTCCAAAGGTGAGAGGTGAATTAAGCACCATGATGTGTTATCCAAATACAACACATTTGATTCCTAAAACTTAGGATTTTATGTGTTCACAATGCGACATTTATGGTTGTAATATGTTTTTATGTTTGTTTTTCCAGGAAAGCAAGTTGGCATGAATTTTGGAGAATATTACAGACTTTTGTAGTTTTCTGAAGGCTTATGAGACCCTCTATGAGTCATAGAGCAATATACGAGTCGTAGAGTGGGTTTCTGGGGGATTTCTAGTGAAGAATGAAAGTCTAAAGTTTAGCTATACGAGATCCTATATGAGTGGTAGATCACTCTATGAGTCGTATAGAGGGGTTTCGTGAAGATTTCCAGAGAAGGACCAGATGATGATAATAAAGTCAACGAGAAGTTAATACAAGTTGTAGACTAGACTATGACTCTTAAAGTGGATCCTTAGCAGTGAAGTCCAAGATTCAAGAAGCTAAACATGAGACCCCGATTATGACTCGTAAACCTAGTTACGAGTCGTACTGTGTGTCATAGGGTTCATTGACCAATTTCTCTTATTTTTTGGGACTTATTTGTAAATACTATTAATAGTATAATTAGGTTATTTTTAGTGAGGAGTACAAAAGAATAGAATAGAGAATGTCATTAGAGTACTTTTTAGGTTTATAGACTTGGAGAAGAGAATACACTTGTGGATTCATTGTATCTTTCAACCTTCTGATTCTTAATACAAATTGGGTTTGCTTATTGTTCAATCTATTTGGGTAAAAACTTTATTATGTTTTCTCAATTCATAGTTTCTTTATCTAACCATAGCATGAGTAGCTAAACCCATAAGTTTGGGTTGTGAGAACTATGAAGATCTAATCAAATAAACCCAGATAATTTGCAATTCTTGGAATGGGTATTTACATGTATTGATCAATTCTCTTTATTTTTCATGATTTCTAGTGGTGGCCAATATTAGAACTTGCCTAGTGTTACCTTTCTAATCTAAGTGGTAATGAATAGAAAAAGAGATTGGTTAATAAGATTCGATGATGTATTCTCGTCTAATCAACTGAACTACCCCAATGGGAGGTTGAATGGGACTATGTTTAACAGTTAATAATGCACACTATTGAGATGGGCCAAGTGACATAATGAAATTCGCCTCTCACATTTGACCAAAGAGCTTGGTGAATTTAAATTACCGTTTGACATGCTATATTCTAGTCGAGAATTAGGTTATCCGGGGATGTTAAGTTAGTGAATCATGGGAACACAATACCCAAGTTGCTCAACACTATTGGTTGTCACCTATTATAGTTAGTTTAGTCTAATTTCATATCAATCATTTTAAACCCCCTCCCTCCTTGGGGAATTGAGTTGTTTAATACTTGAATTGTTTATTAGTGAATCAATATGGAAAGTCTCCGTATTCTATGTTGGATTTGATCCTAACCTTTGTTAGGTTTTATATTTAACAACAACTCCTTTATTCTCCAAAAGAGAGGTGTAACTTGGGTGTGATCAAAGATTATGGTGCCATTGCCGGGGAATACGGCTAGACTTTGATTAAATTAACTTGTAATTGTAAATCGAGTGTTAATTTCTTAGTTCCCTTGTATTTTACTTTTGTTTTTATTTTTTTTTTGTTTCTTTGTAGGGTATACTAGGTAGTATATGCCCAACACTAGGAGTCAAGGTAATCCCTTAACTCTACTTGATTCAGTGATCCAACGAATTACAAGAAGAATGACCCAAGAGAATGCTAACATCGCGGGTAATGCAACCTTAATTCAAAATGTTAATGATGATGATCAAAATAACAGCTGACCTCTTTTGAAGAATATTCCACAGCCTAGGGATTATAATGACAATGCTTACCAGTGGAATCAATATAGATTGAACCTTATGGCTATGGATGTTAGCAAGGCTATTGTGTTACCAATACTATCGGCTAACACAAAGTTCATTATTTCTAATGGGTTGCATCAAATGCTATAAAACCATGGATTATTTGCAGGCCTACCATTAAAGGATCAACATAGCCACTTTGCATTTTCTAGGGAAAGAAGGAACCGCTATAATGATTGCGGGTGGAAATATCATACTTTTTCCACAATATGACATTTGTTTGCAGGAGTATGATGGGAACACAGAATCTATCTATGGTCTTCCTATTGTCTCTTAAGGTAATGTTGTGTTGTGGCTATCTGAACTTCTAAAGAGTTCAATCACCAGTCTGGTGGAGTTATAGAGGGCTTTCATAGGAAGGTTCTTCGTTAGGTCTAATTGGTTTAAGATGAGGGACAGGATCATTAACTTTTAGCAATTACATGGTGATTCACTCATTTCAACATAAAAGCAGTTAAATGGATACTTGAATAGTGCTCCAGGCTATGACCTTTCAGATGCAACACTAGTAGAGAGTTTCTATTGAGCACTGAACTCAAATAGTCAAGCATACACTAATAATCTTATGCGAGGTTCAGTCTAAGGGAAATCATTTACATAAATTGCTGAACAGATGGATAAGTTGGCTGATCTACATTGTGTGTATAGACCTATAAAGGAGCAACCACCTAGCTACATAGATGTCTCTGACAGAAGTTCAAAGCAAGCAAAAATAAATGCAGAGCACTTTCAAATGCTTGCTCAGAACAGGACCAATCTGAAGATGATTGAACCAAAAGCAAGATCAGCCACTTTAGCGGGTGATCAAGGAAGCCATTACACCAAGTATGTGAACCACAAGAAAGAGAGTGGTAGGAGCAGCTAGTTCATGCTACCTCACCACTATTATAAGGGTAATAAAAACTTTAGAGTTGAAGATACACTTGCCTAGTTGGTAAAAAGGGCAAATACACAGGAGGAGATATTGAGAAAGATTAAGTTCGATATTGTCAAGATAAAATACAAATTTGATCAATATTTTGTGGCAACTTAATAACTTAATAGCTAGTTTGAATATGTATCAACACAACTTGATCAGATTCAGAGTGGCATGATGAAAGTGGCAAAGTTTGGTGATGAGAATTCACCAAATCTTGAGGAAGTCTAACTACTCAAGATGTCTAAGTCATGCCGCGACAATAAATCAGGAGCTACTTAGGAGGCAACCCAAGAATTTTTGATGTTTTAGCTTGGTTTTAAGTTTATTTTCAATTTTTGGATTCTTAGGTAGTTGTTAGATTGTGTTTTGATTGTCATTTGTAACATTGGATTTGTTGCGTATATGGTGCAAGTGAATTTTATAAAGATATACAAGTTCAAGACTAAGCTAGTAGATTTTGTTGAGAATTACATCTAGTGCAATCTGTACGGCTAGACTTAAGAGTTATATTGCACTTTACGACTCATAATCCTGTCTCGTAGAGATATCTAATGACCATAAATAGTGTGCACTTGACCCATGGTCCAACTTTATGACTCATAGATCAAACTACGATATGTGAATGAGGTTCATGGAACTCAGGTAAGTTTTTGATTTTTTCAAAGTATTGAGAGGTCTATGAGACTAGGACTTACAAGTTGTAGATCCATCTATGATTCGTAATTGGGGTTTCGTAGACCATAACTCGATAAATTTTTTAACATTGACCTTGTAAGGGTATAAAAGGGGGATCGAATTATTTTGACCCCATTTTTACCCTAATTTACCAAAAGTTCCCCTAATTTCCTTATTCCTTCATTTCCGACCAATATTTCAATGATTGTGACCAATTTCCAGTAAGAAATTTTGGCTACTTCTAGGGTTTTGCATCATTCACTATCTCTTTCTCTTCCAAGTTCATCACCATCTTTGGTGAGTTTCTTGGTTGAGTTTTAATCTTAAAATTTTCATTGATCTTCATTGTGTGATTTGACGATGGTGATGGGTTTGAGTTTTAAGCATGAATTTCTTGATAAATGTCAATTTGAAATGTGAAATTAGTGGTACTTTTGATTAAATTGATTGCTTATGCCCGGAATTAGGTGTAATAGCCTTGTGATTATTGATTGTGTGCCCATGGAATCATCTATCATGTTTGAATGAGTGATATTGCATAGTTTGTGGTTGTGGAATGGTATTTGATATCATTGGAGCATGCCTTAGTGTTAATCATGAAGGGAATTATTGAAAACCTATGTTCTTCCATGCTTGTTCATTTTTTGATGTGGTGCATATGAGTTGAAATCATGTTTGAGGTACGGGTTATTATGTGCTTGAAATGTGAGTTCTTGCATGTTTCCTTTGATGCTGGTAGATTTAGGATTAAATGGTTTTTAGGGTCCGTGTGATGAATTTTGATAGGTCCGATACCTGGAAATTCTTATTCACGAGAGTCTTTTATGACTTATAGATGAGTCTATGAGTCATAATTGCCTATCATGGGAAGTTGTAGTGACTTGGTTTTCTGAATATTCATCAGACGAGACCTTTTACAAATTGTAGATTAATCTACGAGTCTAGATAAGTCTTGTAGATTCTTGCCGGTTTTGAGATTTACTCTCTGGAACATTATATTAAACTAGTTTACGACTCATAAACCAAGTTATGAGTCGTATCTGGGTCTCCTACAGTTTTCCAATATTCAATATTGGTTTGCACCTTTGGTTTATGAGACCATTTTATGGCTCATAGTTCTAACTACGAGTTGTAACTGGCTTTTGTATTGCCCTTCTGCAACTGATCCAATTTAATTTTTTTTATTTCTTGATTGTTAGGGCTAATTATGGGTTATTTATGCTTAAATTTTCAGATACTATGGTCCCAAAAGGTAAACGTGTAGGATTAAGGCTTTTAGAAAGTAAATCAAGGATGAGCCTACTAATGATGAACAATCATCTTAGCCAAGTGGATTAGTAGAGTTTCTTGATGTCATACCAGACCCCGAGGCTGGGTTACCACATACTAGAGTAGGAGTTACCAGAGTTGCCCAAACTTAGGCTCAAGCCGATAGTCCTTCCCAATATGATGAGGAAGGTAGTGAGGAGACTAGGAGAAACATGCCCCAGATGACTAGGTTTAGAAAGGAGAAGAGTTCTAAGGAGGGGTCCCAGGATAAAGGAGATGTCGAATCCTTGATCGCACCTACTTCTTATTCAGCACCGAATGCTATTACTCACCATTGCTGCATCGAGGGTATAAAGGCTATCTTTTTGGGGGGCATTCAATCCATGGAGTGGGGCCAATCCACCCATTCAATATATAAGGAGCCTCAAGTTATTGATGATGGATTGAGCCGTGTCATAGGTCTGAAGGACACAATGACACGATATGCACTCACGTGGTTGATGGAGAGTCCTAGATGATATGGCCTAATTCTGATATGGGATTTTTATGCAGTGTACGTAGCCATGATTCTTTGAGATCTTCCCAATGGGAAGAGACCTCTCATAGAACCAAGATTGATAGAGGTTTGAGTGAGAGGGCGGCGGGTCAATATTTCAGAGGAGAGCATCTGCCGTGTACTTTTTGGTCCCAAGTATCGATCCCCAAGATTGATAGCTGAGCTTGACTATAGATTGGGGTAGACTAGAACCATATTGATTTGAAGGATTCGGTACCAAGAATCGAGTTATTGAGATAGGTGGCCGGTCATATTGCAGAGCAGGGTCTAGAGCGTGCTTGGGTCACAAAACACAGAGAGTCTATTGTCAAGGCTTGGTTGAGTATCCTTGCCAAATTTTGGTTAGCGGTTGTTAGATCCCCCATCTAGCCTACTTTAGAAGATAATACTTTAACATTGGAGTAGGCGATATTGGTCACCAATATCTTGGCTAGCTATGACATTGATTGGGCCTGACTCATAGCAGAGCAAATTCATGAGTCAGCACTCAAACTGGCCACCTCCATCCCATTCTCGGTTTTTTTCTACAGACTCTGTTTAGAGCCATGGGTGGAGATACTCATTAGATGTATAACTTAGTTGATGCCCAGCAAAGCTTGGGGGCCAGCCTAATAAATGCTAATGAGAACCCGGTGGTAACCCACCACCATCGATATTCGCCCCGGAGCCTCCTCTTGAGGGTTCGACGACTACCCCCACTGCTCCTATTGCTGCTACTACAGATGAGAGACCCCAATAGCCCGAGATAGTCGATGTTGAGAGGGGTCCTACTATAGATGCTCCTGCACTAGAGGCCAGCACTTCATAGACTTCTACACTGGGCATGGTTTATGTGTCTACTATTTTGATTCAGGCCATGGCCAACGATTATCACGAGCTAAGGCCCAATTGCCTCAGCTTATTTAGCAGCTTAAGTCATGGGTCCGCAGACTATTGTAGACTCTAAGGAGAAAATTTGGGCATTCACCATCTCTACTATCTAGGAGGGTATTTTTAGAGTGGATGCTCGCATTGATGCTTTCGAGGAACGGGTTCAGAAGAGGTTAGCCGAGACCCGACCTCCAATTTGTCACCCATCCAGAAGGATATTAACAAGCTTAGGGCTGACATGACAGCATCACTTGCAGCACTGATGACATTACCGCAGTCTATATCTACGAAGATGCTATTTGATTTATTTTCCTCCATGGAGCCTCTACAGACTTCCTTGGGAAAGCGCCCTTGCACAAATGAAAACACTGTTTAGAGGAATATATGTGCATAGTTCCCCAAGGATGATGAGGATGATGAGGAGGAGGAGGATGAGCTCGGGGTTGGCCTTGAGGACGTCGAGGCTAGATGAGGAGATAAGGCTAGCCCAGGAGCATGATAGGGCGAGGGGTATTAGCCCCTAATGTTCACACTCCAATAGTAAAGCAGTCATAGTCAAGTATAAACCTAACCAAGGGTTAGGGTCAAATCCATAGGGAATACGGGGTTTGACTATATTAATCCACTAATAATTATTTCATGCATTGATCACCATATTCTCTAGAATGGGAGAGGGGGTTTGTAATTCAAAACGAAGAACAAATGGAAATACTACACTACAAATGCGAGAGAAGAAAATCAAATTGAGGGACAGCTTGGGGATTGTGTTCCCCATGATTCGTTGACTCAAATACCCTAGACAACATAAATCCAATTAAGACATTGCATGCAGGAATGTAACTTAGGTTCTTCCAGCTCTATTGTGAAGATGAAGGTCAAATTTCACCATGAATCTTGGTCAGCAACCATGGCGTGCCAACTAACTATTACCCATTATCCCAATCAACCTCCCCTTGGTCAGGTTTGGTTAATTAGATGAGAATACATTAATCAAATCCTATCATCTATTTCCTTTTTCCTATTCATCACTACCTTGGTCGGGACCGTGATATTATGAGGGGTTTGGTGTTGGCCACCACCAAACAACATTGAAAATGAAAAGACGTAGACAATAAATGCAAATACCCAATCAAAGAATGCACAAAATCTAGGTTATTTCAAGTCAACTCCTCATGGTTCCCACAACCCTAAGTTGTGGGTGCTTAGCTACTCATGACTAAGGAAAAATCACCAACAAAGAATATAAAAAACATGGTTGAGACATTACCTAAGAATAATGAGGAATAGAACCACTTTGATATTGAAACCATAAGCTTGTATTAATGGAAGTTGAGCACAATGTGATTTTCAATCCCCCAAAATGAATCTTCAAAATCAAAAGATAAAATCTACACTAAATCCTAGAAAAGTTCTCTAAGAATATTCTAAGTATCTTCCAAATCTGTGGAATGTCGAATCTCCCGTGCAAAAGCCCTATCATTAACTATTTATACTATTTACAAAAAGACCCTAAAAATAAAATATAAAAGGAATCTCCTGCTCTTAATGATAAACTACAATATTTGATAAACTGGCAGGTCAGCCAGTAATTTATCTCGTTGTCTCGGAGTTGTAATCTTCCTATTAATGATATAGTTGGCAGCAGTTACATCTCACAAATAAAACTCACAGGGTGACCTATGAATTATAATCAGGCTTTCTTAGTCAGCACTTGATATTTTGGACTTGACTGCTATGATCCATTGCTACGAGTCGTGGTGTGCTCTATGACTCACAGTGTCTTCTCGTAGTCCTGAGCTGCAGTTCTTCGTCCAAACTTTTGGCACACTATTTCTTGCTACAAGGCCCTATCCTGTGAGTCGTAGTAAGACTTATGACTGATAGGTTAGCCTCATATGGCTGACCTTCACTTTGTAAATTCCTAATTTTAGCCATTTTTTCTTGCTACGAGGGCACACTATGACTCGTAGCTTGGGCTACAACTCGTAGGGTGGCTCATATGTCTTGAACTTCACCAAAATCTACAATTTTCTCTCAAAATCATACCAACTTGTACTTTCTGCAAGAACAACAAAAAAACACATAAAACCCATAAAAAGTCACATTAAGAACTTGCAAAATCACTTGTTTTAGGCATCAAATGTATTGTATTTTGACAGCATATCAACACCCTCAACTTAGTATTGTTGCTTGTCCTCAAGCGATGACTCAATCTAAATAGACAATGAGAAACACATAGCACCTACCCTTGTGTCATATACATCACTCAATTCCAACTCAGCTACCCAATTCTCATTTTCCAAACCTAGTTGAATAGCCACCAAAAAAACCAAGGCATAACGATGCATCTAATAATCCAACTATGACAAGTGAAGGAGTATCAACACTTCACAATCACCAAACAAGTCATATGCTGATAAGGTTATGCAAATGCCCTCACAGAAAAGAAGTCCCTCCATCTCACTAAAAATGCATTCAAAGTTCAGGGACTATGCAAGCATCCTCACTCTCACAAATTAAATTCATGCATGATAACCAACACTATAGGCGTGACGCTATACTCATACTCCGGACTATTGACTAGTTGAACTAGGATCACTTTAGTACTTAATAGGCTTGTAACATAGGCTCATGGGGCATTGGTATGGCAGTGTAGGCAAGTAGTGACTAAAAGCTATCCTTGAACCATGTTTTTCAACACAATTACCTCCACAACTCAACCATCTTCATTATGCCCTCCCTTATTCTTCATTTTCAAACTTTTCTGGGTGTTTTCTTTTCATTTTTCAGTTTTGCCTCATTTTCGTACTCATTTCGCTATTCTTTTCAATTCAATGCAACTTTTTTTTCTTTTTCTCTCACCTAGCACATGTTTTTTTCTCTTCTTTCTTTCTTTCCCAACTATCTCATTTTCTTCACTTTACCATAACAAAGGCTACCCTCAACTTAGGCTTTTAGCCTTAGGTGAAGTATACAATATCCATTCCCTAAACCAAGGCCACTTTTGGTAGCCACCCTCAACTTAGGCTTTTTGCCTCAATCAAGGTTCCCATGTTCAAGGATAGACCAAGCTCAATATTAAGGTATTTCACAAACCAAGGCTAGGCTAGCTAGGTATCAAGAAAGAATAGGTACATGTAAAGCTCAAACATTTGGAACAAGGGTTAAACCACTACATTTGGTAGGTAATTTGGGCAAAAGTAGACTAACTAAAATAACAATGGTCTATGATCCTCTCCTAATCAACCACATCTCCAATTCAATCTTAGAGAAACAAGGGAAGTTCTGAATCAGTATGAAATACATGAACCATGAAAAAATTAGCTCACACACACATGGCATTGCATACACAATCAACATAGACTCACAGGTCATGCTTCAAGCATCAACTTGCCTTCTCTTTATCAGAATAAACATTGCCAAATTAATCATATGCAAGCTTTCAATGGAACCAACAATCCCAAAAATTTTGAAGGTACCCAATTTTCAAAACATTCATAAAACCATTCAAAATTATATACATGCCAAAAGTATTAATCACTATATATCTATAAATTATCTACACTACCTAAACATGCCGGTTTAAGAGAAAATAAGCTCATCCACAAGGACAAAGAAATATGACAAGAAAACCTTGGGATCAAAAGGAAATAGTTGATGATTGGGACCTTGAAGATCTTTGCATCCTTGCTTTCTAGCTTGATAACACCATGACTAAGGACACATACTACTTGGAAGGACCCCATCTACTTAGATCTGAGCTTCCCGGGAAACTACTGCAATTGAGAGTTGTAAAGCAACACCATGTCCCCTAGTGTAAATTGGCGGTTCTCAATTCTGTGATCATACTGAATCTTCATTCTTTGTTTTTACAATGCAAAACTCTCATATACTCTCAATCTGAACTCATCTAGATCATTAATCTGCAATAGCCTAGATGTAGATGCTCCATTCCAATCTAGGTTCAGCTTTTTTAATGCCCACATTATTTTATGCTCCAGTTCAACTAGTAAGTGATAACCCTTTCTAAACACTAGTTAGTATGGAGTCATACCAATTGGTATCTTGAAGGCGGTGCAATAAGCCCACAATACATCATCCAACTTTTAGGACCAGTCGGTGTGATTCATAGGCACAATCTTAGACAAGATTTGCTTTATCTCTCTATTTGATAATTCTACTTGCCCACTAGATTGGGGGTGATAAGGCATCACCACATAATGTTTTACACCATACTTCTCAAGGAGTACTTTGAATAATCTGTTGCAAAAGTGAGTCTCCATCACTGATAATTTCTCGAGGTGTTCCAAACCTAGAAAAAATGTTTTTTCAAAGAAAACTTGTGACACTCTTGCCTCATTGTTTGGCAGGGATATGGCCTCCACCTATTTAGAGACATAATCTACAACAACTAGGATATACTTATTCCCATGAGAGCTAACAAAGGGTCCCATGAAGTCAATTCCCCATACATTAGATAAATCGATCACCAAGATGGGATTAAGAGGAAGTTCTTGCCTTCATGACACTCTACTCTCTCTTTGACATCTTTCATCGGACTTGACATAATCATAAGAATCTTCATGTATAGAAGGCCAATAATATCCATACTGTAACATTTTATAAGTCGTATGAGCTCCACTGTGATGGCCACCGACTAATGAGCGGTAAGCTTCAAGGATGCTCATCATCTCCACTTTTGGAGATGATGATCCCATCAGCACATATACGAAACAGGTATGGGTCATCCCAAAAGAATGTTTTTCATGCATGAACCTGTGACATTAATGGGTAGTTAGATCAAGAGGTACAATATCACTCACTAGATAATTGGCATAGTCAGCGAACCACGGAGTAAGATCATGTGAAGCCGCCAACACCCTTTTATCAGGAAAGGAATCATCTATATCAAGACCATCATCAAAATACACCATAGTTACATCCTTTAATCTGGAAAGGTGATCAATGAATTGATTCTCTAATCCCGTTCTATCAATCACATCAAAGTTAAATTCTTTTTGTAAAAGCACCTATCTGATCAATCTTGGCTTTGCATCTTTCTTGGCTATTAAATACTTGAGTTTTCATGATTGAAGCCTAGGGCCTAGACTTGGCACGGGGAATGGGTAACCCAAAGGGACCCCAAACTAGCCTAAATATATCATTACATATCCTTGGTCACAAAAGCAATTAAACAACCACAAGAGAATAGAAATAAGGACAAGGGGCTACGGGAAGTCTTTCATATCATCAAACATCAAAAGAGTCAAAGAGAGTCAAAGCTCAAGCATAATTACATAACTTTTCCAACAATGCCTCTAAACTTAGAAATGAGCGGGGGCCAAGACAACTTTCGGGCTCACCTTCATAGTCAAAAGCATACAAGTAAATAGTGAAAGTCTTTACATAATATAACAGCAAGAGATATCATCCTTAGAGTTGAGGACTCACCAAACTTTCTTTGAGAAGATAGTACTAGCCACGGGAAGGATGAGGATGATCATGAGGAGCTCTGGTTCCTACATGGTAACATCATGTAGGCATAGAGTATGAGTTAGTACATTTGAATGTACTAAGTATGTAGGATGCAATGCAACAAGAGATAGGTAACATAATCAAAATGCATAATCATGAGCAAGAGAGAGTATATTAGCAACCTGGAATGCATGAACAATGCTAGAAGTAAAACATTCTTATATAGGACATATTACATGTCTAGTAAGAGACCATCATCATAGACCAAGCAACTTAGTACTTGGAATCCAAGGCAGGCCATCAGCTTGGAAGGTGGACGAGCTATCTACCTCTCATCTTTGGTAGTATAGGATTGCCACCACCTAAAAAGGTGGATGAGGTATATACCCCTTATCTATGGTAGTACGGGATTGACACCACCCGACAAGGTGGATGACGTATATACCCCTCATCTAGGTATGGTCACTTGCAACACTGTGGATACTTTTCATGAATTCAACACATGCATAACTTTCTTTCATCATTATAAAGTCATTCAGGTCATAAGTCATGCAATGGATCATCAATAGCTCAAGAACCCTAAACTGGACATTTTATCAAATACTTGGTGGGTGTGGAATGCTAGTGTAAAACCATGTAATTCAAGAGTGAAATCATGTAAGAAAACTTGAAGTAAATCAGCCCACCAACACATAGTAATACCATCTTGCAACATACATTGAAACCCATCATCAAACCTCAAAGCAAATCATAGATTCATATGTCAAAACATGCTTAAACTGTCACATTTTTACAAAACACCAACATGGTTCATAGTCAAATTCATAATAGGAAGACCCATAAGTAAATCAACATAAAAACATGCATTTTATGTAAAAAAAGAAGTTTGTCCATCATGAGTGAAAGGACCCAATGGTTGAAGCCCACATACCTCAACTTTGGAGAATTTCTTGGTGAAGACTGAGATGAGAACTTGAAGGTTAAGTGAATTCCTTAAGATGCAGAATGAGGTTTGGCACTTGGATTTTGTGTGAAATATTTCTCTAAGTGTTTGGTAGAGTATTAGGGAATGACTTGTATGATATGGTGTTGAAATAAGGCTAAATATATGTCTTTTTACCCATGGGAAGACTTAGGCCCAAGATCAAAAGGCCTTGGACCGAGACAACAAAACTAGGAAAAAAACACAGAGGCTCACCCAGGTCGCGTCGCGCCAGGGATGCAAAAACCTCTCTAGAAATTGCATTTTGGAAATTTCAAATTTTAATACGGTTGCTCTAAAATCGGGGTTAGACCCATCCCCCACTCAATTTTGCACCCTGATAAAGAATATGAAGTTGAATTTTTGATATCACGCACGGATTTTGAGATATATGGAAATTACAATTGTGAACACTTCTGAGGCACATTTTCGGGCACTTTTGGGGGTCATTTCAATATCTCCCCCTTGGGAAAATTCATCCTCGAATGTCAAAGAAACATGTATAAGAGAAGTAAACAAGGTAATTTTAGCCTACACAAGAATGCACCAATGCACTTGAACATCATTTCAAAAATCTCAACGTAAGTGTCAAAATCACCATGAACTTGTCAACATAAACGTAAATGTATGTAAATGACATCGGGACTAAAACATAAGACTTCACATCACACAAGGGAATTAGAATTAGTACCTTAGGCTTTAGTAGAGTGGAAGAGGTAGGGATATCGCTTTTGCATGTCCGCTTCGACCTCCCATGTAGCACTTTTGACTTGTTGATTCCTCCAAAGGACCTTAACGGAAGCCACATCCTTATTCCATAACCTCTTCACTTTTCTAACCAATATCTTTATTGGAACCTCTTCATAAGCCAAATTGTCTTCAACAACACCCACAAGATCAAATGGGATAATAGTATTCGGGTCACCCACACACTTCCTCAACATGGACATATGGAAGACCGGATAAACAAAGTCAATTTCACTAAGCAACTCCAACTCATAGGCCACCTTGCCAATTCTCCTCAAAACCCTATAATGACCCACATATCTTGGACTCAATTTACCACTTACCTTCTCCATAGCCTCCATGACCAGATCCAGACCCAACAATGCCATTTCCCCTACCTCAAACCATCCAACCAGGGACCTACAATGTCTACCATAGAGGGCCTAAAAAAGAGCCATGCTAATGCTAGAATGAGAGCTATTATTATAAGCAAACTCAATCAATGGAAGATGATCATCCTAACTACCCTTAAACTACAATACACAAGCTCTAAGGATATCCTCAAGAGTTTGGATAGTCCTTTTGGCTTGGCCATCTGTTTGAGGGTGAAAGGCCATACTAAGCTTAACGTTGGTTCCAAGACCTCTTCGGAAGGACCTCTAAAAGTGAGAAGTGAATTGAGCACTACGATCTGGTATGATAGATAAGGGCACCATATGCAATCTAACCAACTCATGAATATACAATCTAGCATAGTCTTTGGCCGCACAAGTAGTCTTAACCAGTAGAAAATGAGCTGACTTTGTCATTCTATCAACCACAACCCAAATAGAATCGAAACCCTTTCTAGTCTTAGGCAACCCAATCATAAAATCCATACTAATTTCCTCCCACTTCCAAGTAGGAACATCTATATCTTGGATTAGTCCTCTCGGCCTTTGATTCTTGACTTTGACTTATTGGCAATTATGGAAATCGGACACAAACTTAGCAATGTCCCTTTTTATACCACTCCACCAAAACACTTCCCTAAATCTCCATACATCTTTATAGAACCGGGGTGAATAGAATAGGAAGCATTATGAGCCTCATCAAGAACCTTCTTCCTCAAGTAATCCACACAAGGCACACACAACCTACCTTGGTACCTAAAGGCACCATCTCCCCCCTTGAGAGATAACCTCCACCTTTCTCTCTCGCACCAAGGCCTTCAATTCTAACAAGGAGTGGTCAAGATCATGCTATGCCTTCACCAACCCACCAAATGATGATTTAGAGCCATCAAAAACCACAATACCACCATTATCAACCTCTTCCAACCTAACCCCCAATCTAGCCTACCGATGGACCTCTCTAGCCACCTTTTTGCCCCCATCATCAACATGAGCTAGGCTATGCATAGACACCTTACTCAAAGCATCAGCCATAATATTAGCAGAAGCATAGGCTATCACCTTACCATTTTACATCAAAACACAACCCAAACCATTTCGTGAGGCATCACAATACACAACAAACTATTCCAACCCTTCTGGTAGAGACAAGATAGGAGCGGACACAAGCTTATCCTTCAAAGTTTGGAAACACTTTCACACTCATCGGTCCATACAAATTTAGCCTTCTTTTAGGTCAATTTAGTCTTGGGAGAAACAATAGAAGAGAAACAATTCACAAATCTCTGGTGGTAACCTGCTAAGCCCAAGAAACATCTAATGTCTGATGGAGTCAAAGGTCTAGACAAATTTCTAATCACTTCCATCTTTTTAGGATCCACTTTAAGGCTATCCCCCGACACCACATGACCTAGAAAGGCAACCTCTTTCAACCAAAATTCATATTTTTTGTACTTAGCGTACAACGTCTCTTCCATAAATTTTATAGCACTAACCTCAAATGACTCACATGCTCCTCCTCGTTAGGAGAATAAATCACAATATCATTAATGAAAACCACAACAAACAAATCAAGTTGGGTTTAAAGACCGTATTCATAAGATCCATGAAGATAGTTGGTGCATCGATCAACCCAAAAGACATAACCACAAATTCATAATGCCCATATCTAGTCCTAAAGGCTATCTTGGGAATATCACACTACCTCACTTTCACTTGACGATACCCAAATCAAAGATTAATCTTAGAGATGTGACTAGCCCCTAGAAGTTGTTCAAAAAAATAGTCAATCCTTGGTAGAAATCACTTCCCAAGGGGGTGGTCATACCTTAGATTCCAAGTACGGGTTTGCTTTGTCTATATAGATGGTCTCTTCCTACATATGTAATATGTTCTATATAAACATGTTTTATGTCAAGCATCATTCATACATATCATATTATTATTATGCTACCTAATGCTTATAGTTATGCATTTTGATTATGTTGCCTATCTCTTGTTGCATTGCATCCTACATACTTAGTACATTCAAACGTACTAACACATACTCTATGCCTACATGATGTTTTCATGTAGAAACCAGAGCTCCACTTGATCATATTTCTCCTCCATGTGGCTAGTACTATCTTTGAAGCAAGTTTGGTGAGTCCTCAACTCTAAGGATGATATCTATTGATCTTATATTATGTAAAGACTCTCTTTCTTTAGTTTAATGTTTTTGACTATGATGGTGAGCCCAGAAAGTGTCTTGGCCCTTGTCAATACTAAGTTTAGACATGTTGTTGGATAAGTAATGTAATTATGCCTTAAGCTATGACTTCTCTTGACTCTTGAATATTTTATGCTATGAAAGACTTTCCCCATAGTCTCCTATCATTATTTTATGCTTCCTTGTTGTTTTTTAATTACTTCCGTGACAAATATTGGAGTGGTAGCTGTTATTATAAGCAAATTCAATAAGCGGTAAATGATCATCCCAGCTACCTCTGAAATCAATAACACAAGCTTGCAACATATCTTCCAATGTCTGAATAGTACGCTCGGCCTGTTCGTCAGTCTGGGGATGGAATGTTGTACTGAGACTCACCTGAGTCCCTAAGCCTACCTGAAATGACCTCCAGAAATTTGTTGTGAACTGGACACCTCTATCAGAGATAATAGATACAGGAACACCATAAAGTCGCACAATCTCCCTGATATAGAGCCTAGCATAATCCTTAGCTGAGTAGGTAGTACGAACTGGAAGAAATTGCACTGATTTTGTCAGCCGATCAACAATAACCCAAATGGAGTCATACCTTCATGGAGTGCGAGGAAAACCTGTAATAAAATCCATATTAATGATCTCCCACTTCCACGTTGGTATTTCCATTTCTTGCAATAGCCCACTGGGCTTCTAGTGCTCAATTTTGACCTGCTGACAATTCTGACACTGATTGGTAGACTGAGCTGACCCATCTACATGACCTCTAACTGGACAATATCTCATCTGGTGGCCTTGTTGGCCATATACAAAACAAGCAACTATGTCCCTTTTCATACCATCCCACCAATATAAACATCTGAGATCATGGTACTTCTTTGCTGACCCTGGATGAATAGAATAGCAGGCACAATATGCCTCGCCCATAACCTGTCGTTGCAAACCCACAATATCTGGTACACACAACCTGCCCTTGAATAATAATGCTCCCTCAAAAGTAAGTTCAAACAAATTAGTTCCCTTTTTAATGGTTGTGTCTCTGTACTGAGCCAGAATAGGATCCTCGTACTGATGCTGCTTAATCTCTCCTATAAGGGAAGATTCAGTTACACCTCGAACCGAAACCCCAACATCTCTAGAATCCGCCAAATGAACTCCAAGACTAGCCAGCTGATGAATATCACAGACTATCTCCCTCCTTTCTGAAGGCGTATCCGCTAAGCTACTTATGGACTTACGTCTAAGTGTATCTGCCACCACATTAGCTTTCCCAAGATGATAGAGAATATCCACATCATAATGTTTCAGTAACTCTAACCACCTCCGCTGCCACATCAACACACACCCCAAACCAATACCAGAGGCATCACAATAGATCACATACACATTTGGACCTTCGGGAAGAGTCAAGACTGAAGCCGTAGTCAACTTCTCCTTTAGCAACTGGAAGCTACACTCACAAGCATCAGACCACTAGAATTTCACTCCCTTCTGAGTTAGCCTTGTCAAAGACGCTAAAATAGAGGTAAATTTCTCCATAAATCTCCGATAATAATAAGCTAATCCGAGGAAGCTACGCACCTCTATTAGTGATGTAGGCCTAGGCCAATTCTTTATGACCTCAATCTTCTGGGAATCTACCCGGATTCCGTCAGCTCCTATAACATGCCCCAGAAATGTCACAAAAGACAACCAGAATTCATATTTAGAAAATTTAGCATATAACTTCTAGTGCCAAAGTGTGCCAAGCACCCTCCTAAGATGATCCGCGTGCTCCTCTTCTGACGAAGAATAGACCAGAATATCATCAATAAACACAATTATGAACATATCCAAGAACGGTCTGAACACCTGATTTATAAGATCCATGAATACGGCCGGAGCATTTGTCAGCCTAAAGGACATTACTCTGAATTCATAATTCCCATACCGAGTCCTGAATGCTGTCTTGGGAATATCTCCTCCAGTACTCACACCTGGTGGTAACCCGACCGCAGGTCTATCTTCTAGAAATATTTGGCTCCCTGCAACTGGTTAAACAAATCGTCAATCCTGGGGAGGGGGTATTTATTCTTTATCGTTACCTTATTTAGCTGCTGATAATGAATACACATTCGCAGCGATCCAGCTTTCTTTCCCACAAATAATACCGGAGCTCCCCAAGGTGATGTACTAGGCCGAATAAAACCTTTCTCCAATAGATCTCTCAGCTATTCTTTCAATTCCTTTAATTCTGCCAGTGTCATTCTGTATGGAAGAATAGAAATAGGCTGAGTGCCTGGCAATAGATCAATAGCAAACTTTATCTCCTGCTCGGGGGGAAGGCCTGGAAGCTCATCCGAAAATACATTTGGAAATTCATTAACAACTGGGATTGACTAAAGAGTCGGAGCTTCTGCCTCTAAATTATATACACAGACCAGATGATAAAGATAACCTTTTTGGACAATTTTTCTTGCCTTGAGGTATGAAATAAACTTACCCTTTGGCGATGCGGTACTACTTGTCCACTCAATAATCGGTTCCCCTGGAAATTAGAAATATACTATCTTCTTCTGACAATCAACATTAGCATAACAAGAAGCTAGCCAATCCATGCCCATAATCACGTCGAAATTAGTCATATCCAACTCTATCAGATTGGCCTTAGTGCAGCGGCCACAAATGAATATCAAACAGTCTCTATAAATACAACTGACAATAATAGAATCCCCAACCTGTGTGGCTACCTCAAAAGGGTCTATTGGCTCAGACTCTATCGCCATTTTATTAGCAACCAGAGGAGAAATATACGATAATGTAGAACTAGGATCAATTAGTGCATACACAGCTCGAGAAAGAACCAATAATATACTTGTGATAACATTTGGCAACGCCTCCTGGTCCTGCCAGCTGGCCAATGCATAAGTGCAGTTCAAACGGACCGCTAGACCCAGGAACTCCACCACGACCCCTGCCTCGACCAACTGATGCTGGTGTACCTCGCCTTGTAAGGCGCATTGCTACCGAGGCTGAAGATGAACCATCGGCTGACTCGGTAGACTGAGCTGACCCATCTACATGACCTCTAACTGGACAATATCTCATCTGGTGGCCTTGTTGGCCATATACAAAACAAGCATCGGTGGCACAAAAGCACTCCTCGGGGTGCTGTCTCCCGCAGTAAGAACATGGGGGTCTGGGTGCTCTCATCCAACCACTAGAGCCTCTGTCCAGCTGTGAACCTGTAACCTTGGAACTCGGGCCGGCCCTCGAATAACCTGCCCCCTCCGACCTCCTGCTGCTGAACTATGGGGGTGTACCCCATATTGACTGGGGAGGATATCTACTTTGCTGCTGTTGGGGTTGTCTGCCTCAGTAATCCCCTACGTACCTAGACGACCTGGCCCTTTTGGGCTAACCTCTGCCATCCACTCTATCAGTCTGACGCCCTCTGCGGCGGTCCTCCATGCCTTGGGCGTGGGCCTGAATACGGGCGATGTCCATACTAGTTAGGCCACCATCACCAAGCAACTGTCGACGTAATATGAGTCCAACCCCACTATATACCGATGCATCCAGTCAGTCATACTCATAACATGTATGGGCGTTTATCTGGCTAGCAAATGAAATTCCAAGTTGTATTCTTGAACTGACCTGCCCTACTGTTTTAACAGTAGGAATTTCTCTACTCTAGCTCGGCTCACCTCCGGGGGTAGAAAATGGGCCAGAAAAGCTTTGGTAAACTCACCCTAAATGGATGGAGGGGCACTATCGCCCCTAGACAGTATCCATGACTCATACCAATTAGCTGCTACGTCGTGCAGCCAGTAAGATGCTAGCTCAACTAATTTTGTCTCCAATGCACCAATCAATTGGAGAGTCCGCTACATCTGTCAGACAAATTCATGAGGGTCCTCTGCAGGTTTGGACCCGAAGAACTCTGGGGGCCCGCATGTCAGAAAATCACGAGCCCGCGAACTATCACGGCGGCCTGCTTGATCACCGCCTGCCCTCTGTCTGTGGGCCTGTCCTGCCACTTGCTGGGTTAATAGCTGGATCGCCTCTCGTATTTCCAC